>CAIGRK010397340.1:0-13662 GCA_903798315.1 Fraxinus greggii | reverse complement strand
CCCCAAAAAAAAAAAAAAGAACAAGAATAAGAAATTGTCACTTAATAATTAGAAAAGTTCATCCAAAACTCTGCAAAATGAAAGATAGAGGCAGCATACCGATTTTAAAATCCGAAAAGGATTTCTTGTATGGTTTCTGTCAGGAGCAGTTTGAATTTTGGTTTTCGCCACATCCAACGGCAGAACAGCAGACCAACACTACATGCACAAAGTGTGAGAAATCAAAATAGGAAGGAAAAAGGGCAATTGGATTGAATCAATCTGGAAAAATGAATTTGCAGTCTCCAAGATCCAAAATAATATCTCTAACGAAAAAAATGATAAAACAAAACTTACTGCTATGCCGCCAAGGCCACCGCTAATGATCCCAATCCCCATGTCTACCAAACCAGTTACACTAGATGAAGAATCTCGTAATTTTCGGTGCATGTGATAGCGTACATGCTCGTACGTGCTGAAGAAGACTGCATTTCCCATAGATTCTCTTAACAAGGTTGTGAATCCTCCTCGAAACAAGCCTGTAAGCTGAAGAGGTATTCTATCAGCTCGGAGGGACATCAAATGGCTAATTTGCACTGAGCATGGATTTTCTCACCCTTTCACTTTTTACTGTTTCCAGGGCACAATCAAGAGGACCAGCATATCTCCTAGAGCCTGGAAGCAAAGAGTCAGCACCTTGAACTTGCATCCTACACTGGAGAATCTCACTATCACGTGCATGATTTGAAATACACAGAGATAGCCACATAAGATTTCTGATGTACTTACCTTTACCAACTCCGACGGGCATAGTATAAAGCTAATAATAGCTCCGGCAAAAGCCCCAGAGGGAAATATTACACTAAGCTGTGGCTGTTTGCTATGTGATCCCACCTATGTAGGAAGAAGAGGATTCAAATTAGCACATGGTAAAACCATAAACACAGACAGCTTAATAGGCCTGAAATGATGTAAATGTGAAAGCAACCTGCAGAAACTGCTTTGTTTGAGAATAAATTCCAAAGGCAAGTGAGCTTTCAAAAGCCATTCCTAGGAAAGAAGGTGTTGCACCGCGGTAAAGCCCTTTCACCTGTCAAAGGAGCCATGAATCAGTTTTCTGCAGAAAAATGAAGTGGGCAGCTATGATCAGCCATTTTTACACAACGGATAAACTACATCGATTATATATTATGGTTCACTCGTAACTGAAACTACAATCAGTTATTCCACAATATCATATGGTCAAAAAAGGATTCTTATTGAACTCGCAGGCTTGAATTCTGGAGATAGCTCTGAAGAAGCATGTGGGCAAGTACAACTACAAACTTCGCATGCAAACAAACTCAACACTTCAGATATCACAGACTACAAATTAAACGAACTCTCCACTTCCCTGATTGCAACGGTTGGAGCGAGGAACAAAATAACTTGAACTAATGTCTCATGAGAAGTTAAGAGGCATACTCCTTCAGTCTTTAGTATTCTTGCAGTACAGTGTAAACCATTGTTGTACCTCACTCCATTTGCTTCTGTATTGTGTTTTTGGAGCTTAACCTGAACAAGATGCATAGAAAGGGAAAAACTTGAGATGCAAATAATCTGGTTAACTCTGCGCATATTTTTAAACAACAAAGGCATGAATGCATTTGAAATGAATTTCAGATCATGACCCGACGATGGATGCCCAAATGAAACTTGGGATTTAAAGGGTTTGCAATTTAATAACTAGGGAATGGGATTAAACGCTGTGCTACATCCTATTCATAGTCTATGATGAAACGCTGTGCTACACCCTACTCAGTGTAATTGGATCCTTCATATTCCATTTAAGATTATTTACTTACCGGGAACCAAGACTAGATACCTATAGCTGTCTGCACTACTAAATGCCCAAATCAAACAGGTCATTATGAAAAGATACAGCATCTACCACCGTTTCTTGTGTAATTGGAACATGCAAAAAAATTGAGATGGGCAATGTCATCTGTAATCTGTATTCAGAAGATGCCATCTTATCATGTGAAATCATACAGGCAATGGAGCACGGCCTGGAGAGCCCATATATTTAAGATGTGAGATGGGCTTCCCTTAGTCTTTTTTTGGAAAACTTGGATGTTCTACCAGCCTCGCCTACTGAGTACAGAATCAAGACTCCTCTAACAATTCCTTGATTTTGCTTAACCCATCAGTTGATTGATACTGCTAAAATTAGTATCACTGTACTTTCACTTTACAAGTTACTATTTTTTCCCATCTTTCATCCCGGCCTTTCTTAATGCACACAAATTAATGCAAGAATGAATGGCCAAGCATGTTTGGCTTTTGGTAATAGCCAAAGAAAAGCTGCCTTTTTCGGCAGTAACATTCATGATGCTACCCAAAAAAGCCAGTTAATCTGGCTTTTAACCTGGGCCAAACATGTATTCAAAATTAAAGTAAACCAGAACACACACATACACTAAAGAAGAATAGTTAAAAAGGATAAAAGTGTGAGAGAGACCTTCACAGTGTCAAATGGGTGACCAACGATGACAGTGGCAACGCCCGCTAACATACCAGCCACATACTCTTTGTAACCCGAACTCAAACTCTCGCCCATTTTTTCTCTCTCTTCTATGATAATTCCCTCTTGCTCTCTCTCTAAAATCTCAAAATCGTGTGATGGAATGAAAAGGTATTACAATCAAAGGCATGATCTTGTTAATGTATATATACACACACAAAAGATGGTCGAACCATTCAATTCAAAAATAGAACTAAATCGCAATAATCGGCTGTTTTATAAAGGAATCATTTTCAGACAAACATCGATTTCAAGAATCTAGGATTCAAAAGACCCTTTTCCTTAAAAACCCTAGGACACTCAAAGTCATATTGTTATGGGCTTGTGGTGTCATTGTCATTGTCTTGCCGGAATCGGATCGCGACCCATGGGTAACCCCCATCTTCATTTGGGCTCGGTTTTTTTTTTCTTTTCCTTTAAATATTTTTTATTAGGATGAGATTTGTAAAGAATTCTGGAACTAAAATCCGAGTAATACATGGACGTCTCTCGTAATCTTGCATTCAAGTCTCTAAAGCAAGAGAGACTCCCATCTTCATTTAGGCATGGCTTTATTTTTATTTTTATTTTTAATGTTAATTTTTATTTAATTTTTTATTAGGATGAGATTTATCGTAAAGAATTCCCGAACTAAACCTCGAACCTATGCCCGACCAATACATGGATGTTTCCCTGTAGTCTTGTAATTAATCTAGAAACTTTGTTATTCACAAAATAAATCTAGCAAAAAATTTCATAAAAGGATCAATGAACACGATGATCATATATTACACAAAAAGGAAAATGAAGTTTAAATTTTTATTTGAGAAAATGCAATAATGATAATGTTGCATCAAACATTTAGGCAATGCTATAGCTACAAATAGACGAGCATTTTCGTGTACAAAATATTACAACAGACTGACTTTGAAGCCTGGTATAAATTACAACAAAGGAAAATAAAGTTGCTATCTTTAGTTTTATCAAAGACATCACTCCCAGACCATCACAACTTACTAGGAACTAGTTTGTTAGAGAAATTCTTATCCATGCCAAGTTCGGCTGTATTTTTCAGTATCTTGTTTGTCTCGGTAATAAATTTGGAAAATCGAGAACCCTTGATTTCTTTCTTGTCTTCGATGGGAAACTGAGGTAGATTGGGCAAGAGGGGCTCGGGTTTTGGAGATAATGGTGGCATCAGTGCCCATACGGAAGAAAGGTTTTCATTAGGCTTGTCGAGATCTTCCAAAAGCGAATAGTCCTGCATATCTGTATAATAGAAGTAGACTTATCACCAGAAAACTCATAGTTAATGCTGGAGAAATAAAAAAACATATAGAAAAGATCACATTCTTTTCATTGAATAATTGCTCCATATACATTTTCCCTTTGTCCCATTTTAACTTCTCTAAGCAGAATCGAATTGTTAATTGCATATATCAAATTTACACCTATAGTTTCTTTGATCTAACAATTTAGTGCATGTCTGGTAAAATTTAAACATAATTTTTATTCACACATTTTGTAGGATCCACGGCCTGTAATCACTTATAAACACTCCCACTCCCAAACATGCACTTGGTATTCGGGTTAAAATTAAATAACCTTTGGAGAACTTGAAGATTGGCTCCAGAGCTGCACATGGAATGCTGAAGTTCAAATGTGGTATAACTGTCCCTCCACCATGCCTGGCATTGCTGTGCCAACATTTGAAAGTTAGTAATCTGCAACCAGCACACGAAAACTACACGCGCACAGAGGAAGAGGGAGGGATGCAAATGACACGTGGTAAAGATAGCTACAAACTCTCAATCAGTCAACTTGTTTACTTACAAACTTTTAAGCGTATCCCAACATGCTCTTAGTCATTTATTGAATTTGAATTACATACCTAGTGACAAGACCAATCATGTGACCATCAGAATTGACAACGGCCCCACCACTACTGCCAGGGTGAACAGCAGCTGTTGTTTCAAACATAGCTGGAAAAATTACTTCTCTGCTCGGCTGATTGGATTGATGCAGCTGAGGCCTCTTTGCTTCAATTACTTTAGACATTACACCGAGGCAAGCAGATGGAAGGAAGTCTGAATAAAAATTTAAAACTCATAAAACTAGACAGAAGCAATTAGATTGAGGTTAACAATCCCAATTTATCATTGAATGTTATTAAAATGAAGTAAGCTATTATTAGAGCACCTTGTGATGGTTTTAACGAATAACATTAATCTTCTTTATTTAATGTTGTAAATTTTACCCATGTACATAATATGAGGGTAGACGGCCAAAAAAGAAGGCCTTTCAAGTACCATCCTAAAATTCTTAAGAGAATTCAAAGTTTCAAATAGTCGGGTAAGGTTTTTATTGAAAAAAAATTAGAGAGGAAACTAGTTAAGAAATAGGTGCAATTCCATCTCTATTGATGACGAAAATTCAAAGGGGAAAGGGTACCAGAAAAATATAATAAAGAATAAAAGCATGGTTAGATGAAGTGCTCACTGCATCGTGGTCCAAACAACCCATGTCCAATTATATATGCCTTTGATCCAGGGGAGGGGCCAGTGAAATCCATGACAATGGGATAAAGTTGATCTGGAACAGTCTCAAGCTTCAACAGAGCAATATCCAAAGGTCCTTTGGAAACATAAACAACGCTAGCATTGCTCCATGTCCAAGGATCCATAAAATCTAACCGGACACATATGCTTCTATGGCTTATATTGGCCAAGCCCCGTCTAGATAACCCCTGCTCACTGCACAGAGAAATATCCGATGGTCTCGATTGTGTTGGAAGCAAATTCTGATGACCATTAGGTATAGATTCTTTGGTTGGAAAGGTAGCAAACTTGGTCCCGATCTCATTTATTTCACCATTTGCGGCAGCTTTACCAAATCGCCATGGCTCCAAGAGATGAGCATTAGTAAGAATGAGACCTTGTTTGTTGAGCAAAACACCAGAAGCCCATGATCCATCGTCAATGGTAACAAGACAAATAGAGGGCAACGCCTTGTCTACAGGAGAAGGCGGAAGGGGGCCTGAATGAAGACACCCTTGCAAATCACTTGAGGATCCATCTAATTGCTCTTTGGGCGATGTCTTCAAATTTTCATCATTCCCTTTCCATTTAACATGGGGCTCCTCGTGCAGAAAGTCACTGCAAGCAGATGCAATGGCATCCCATGGAATCACTAGCTGTCATCCAAAGCCACAATTTTGTGAAACAGGTTTGTATAATAAAGCAAGCTTCTATCGGTGTTCTACTGCTATTGGTTTGAACAGTGTTAGGCATTGCCTTAATCCTTCATATAAACTAAAATAAACTCCTAGGATTTGGTGTATGATACTAGAGAAACTCATGTACTTCACAAGACATGGGAAGGTGTTTCCGGTAGCATATGTGTATAAAGAGACATAAAACAGAAAACCCACCAAGAAATCAAGAGTTTTCAATGCTCAAAAATCAAGGTTCAGTATTGACAATAAAATTGGCTACACTGCACCGATTAGAGATGTCTCGTTATATATTTGAATACAGAACAGGAAAACCATCCATCAAGGTTTCTCCAAATTTGAAAACACTAAGGCCAAAGATGAAAGGTCACATCTATATGCATAAAAGATAAAAATGTTATACAGTAGGGCACAGAGATAAATTGAAATTGTACTTCCAAAAACGAATCAAGTATAGATTAAATGACACTAATGCTTCACATTTTAGCATGATATCTTCCAATCAAGACATGATGTAAAGAAGGAGAGAGCAAGAATGATTCCTATATACCTGAATTTCAGTACCACTGTTTTTTTGCCTCAGTGGTCTAGTCAGAAGACCAATAAGTTCGGAACATTCCCCGAAAACTGGACTGCCTTCCATTCCTATCCAATTCAGAACCAGAATGAAAACAGACTTAATAAGATAAATGAAGCAAAGACAGATTTTCAGGACAGTCACTCGCACCAGGAAGACACCTAATATCAACCATCAATAAAGATCTTCTGGAGGCACTGGGTGGATAGCCGTTGCAAATGGACCCCACTGCTAAACTAATCCAGCAGTAAAAAAGAGTGAAATGAGCACTCAAAACATAATTCGATAGATCAAAAAGATATCATATATAAAGTATGATACATTTGTATTAAAATATCAATTTCTCTTAGTTGTTCCTTAAGAAAGGTCAAATGATGGACAATCTAATTTTTCATACTTCAACTGAGGTCACCATGCACATATTCAAAGCATTCATATCGTGGCATCAGAATATGCAAATGCATTGACAAACTAACAAGTAACAAGAATTCAAACGTCGAGGAATAAAGGGAAAGAAGGAATTATACTTGTTAAAGAAATGTACAGGCGACAATATGCCAAAAGGAGAACCCATAGCCAGAACAAGATCTCCCCTATTGGGTACAGATGTATTTAACTTCGGAAAATTCTGTCAGAAAAAAGAATTATACTGTCATCGCTTTCACCTTCCAACTTAATTGTATGGACACAGAATACCGGGGAAATATCCAATTTCAATTTCTTTTTTTGATGTTTAAATGATGTTATTCTGAAGATAAAGGTAGAGATAAAATCATAATACCTCAAAAAGTTTTGAGGGAACAGTGAGAAGGGCAATCCTCGTGGTTGATTGACCCATAAGATTCGGATTGCTCAACTCTGCCACAAGCATTTGCCTTTGGCTCTGGAAGGAAGATTGCTCAACCTGAAATGATCAGTTGATAGTTCCTGTTACATAATACAGAATGACATATTAACAGTTTATTGAACTAAAGAAAATTAACAGTTTATTGTGCTGAAGTGACTTCTCTTCACCACACAAGCTATTTTTCACATTCATATCTACGCCAAAAAAAAAAAAAAAGAAAAAAATGAAATTTAGTAATGGAGGAATATTCTGGTTAAAAATCAAGAAGACTCGGTGAAATCACCTGTGAATGAATGGCATCCATAATATGTTGAGGACCACGATTATGAGAGGCCAGTGACCAACCAACTTCCCAACCATGCTCCATTGAACCAGAAGAAGCTTCAATCAGCGATTGGACAGCAGAAGATGATTCTGGAATATTAACCTCCAAAAAGTACATCACATTGACAGTGTCAAGTAGGTTTTAGTGCATTTGTAAAGATCATCGAGCAGTAAAAATAGAATCCAGGAATTGAATACGAATCCAACCACATGATACTATAGAGAATGACAAAGCTAGAAGAGTGTCAAGGTAAACTTTCTGTTTCGTAGCTAAATGCCTACCATCTTTATGAGTTCAGCAGGCAACCAAGCCTCCTCATTCGCCACTTTATTACCTTCCACCACTGTTTTGCCCTAGTTGTCAAAAGACATAGTATTATCGATCAGCCAATAGAGCACCAGAAACTCAGTTACCCAGAAAAGAATATCTTTTAACATGTAAGACCTCCAACAATATATCAATCCGAGCACCCGGGATCAATTGGGGTTTATTCTGCAAGAGATAAAATGCAAAATTAAAGAAAAAAGCCCAAAAGAAACCGCTATTACTAAAACAAATAAATCTACATGAAGGCATTTGTATGCTATTAATATGTCAGAAAATCCAAACCTTTGATATATTTTGCCTGTATTTTTGTGATAAAAATGGCTCGATGACAGAAGCAACGGTCAAAACATGTATGGTGTTGCCACTACTTATAGAAGCATCCAAATTAAAACCCGGAAGAAGCGTTCCAGACGCAGAGAGTGTTGTTTTGCCACAACTACAAAAACATAGAAAGCAAATATACTTCAATAAAAGTGTCACCACCCTGTTTATCATCTTGTAACCACTACAAAAAATCAAATAATACTCCAACTATCCCATATGTGCACACTAATATACTTGTAAGTATATGTGAAAACAAAAAGGTCTGAATAACTTACTTATAATGGTGGAACGCGTGATTTCGCATTTTGAGTCCCTTTGGGTCCTGAAAACCATGAAAACTCATGAAAAAATCTATAAAATGTCAAAAAGAAAACTCGAATTCCATCTACAAAAGGCTTTTGTACCATATACAAGCTGCATAGATAGATTCACAGTGAATATGAATCAAAGTTTAAATTTAAGAAAGCAATAATTGACTTATATAGCTTTTATTAACTATATACTACTAACCGTAAAACTGAACATCCCTTAACTATAAAATAAAGACAAAAGGAACTCGGCCTAGTTAACCTTTAGATAAGACTCCTATATAGTATCAGAGTTCAAAAACATTATAAAAGTAATTCAATAAGTCTAAAACTCAAACAAGCAGTCGAATTCCAAAATTGATATTCTGAAACCAGCTAAACCAGCAATTGGATCAATATAAAACTCAAACAACTAGTTGAATTCCAAAATTGTTCCTCTAAAACAAGCTAAAATCCATCTAAAACTCGAAGGGGCAGTCAGATTTCAAAATTGATAATCTAAAACAAGCCCTATACGAGCAATTCAATCGCTATAAAGGTCAAATAAACAGTCAAAATTAAAAAAAACAGGTAAAATGGGACTCACGGGGCCTTGAACTCTGACCATGACCGCGAAGTTGCGGGCGACGTCAGCAACTTCAGGGAGGCCCATGCCGGATAAAATTGGATAGAGCGAGCTCAGAGGAGCCGGAGGTGGAGTTGCATATAGTAGAAATTTGGATGAGAAATTCGATTTTGATTCCTAAGAATTAATTATTAACAGATTGAATGAATGAGCATATGCCATGACGGAAGACTTGGATTGATTGAATCCAAGTTTTTGTCTTTCGAGGAATTGTCAGTGTAAACGACGGCGTTTGGTTATCTTCTGTTCTGTTTTTATAGGAATTGTCAGCATAAACAACGGCATTTTGTTATCTTCTGTTCTGTCTTTATTTGGGTTAAGTTTTTTTCCCAGGGGGCGTACCATAAGACATATACAAATAGGATTGGCCACATCAAATTTCGCGTTCTATCGTAATGGAGGTTGCTTTGAGGAGAGCCGGATGAAGGGAGACCTTCACGTCCGGTTCAACGCTTCCATTTTGATTCGTTCACAGAGATGATCACACCGGCAACAAAAGGCATGAGACATTGTCGGCGAATCAAACTCTAGTCCACCGATATGCAGATCCCACTACTCCAGAATCGAGCTGATTTATTTGATACTATGGATGACTGGTTACGGAGGGAATCCTTTTGGGTATCTAATCATAGTGAACCTTACAAATGGTCATCGAAGTTCAAGTGAAATTTCACATTGGTCAATAAACTATTTTTATGTTTTATTTAGTCATTAAAGTTAATTAATATAATGTAATCTAAATCCGACGTTGGTAACCTTGATTTTGATACGAGTTATTCCCTAAGTACAGGGAATAACTCACAGAATTTGTGGCAGCATCATGTGCATTTGTGTGTGTGTGTTTCCCATTTTTCAATTTGTATTGTCCATTTCAAATTTCTATGCCAATTCTGTACATATTTTCTGTACCTATAGACTGATTCTTTTGATAATCGTTGTGTTCGGGTTGAGGAACTACAAATCTTCAAAGTAAAACGTCATTATTTTGAAGGGGAAAAAAAAACTAACTAACGTTCAATTAATTTTTTTTTTAAATTTCCCAACTTAATTTTCACTATTGATAAATGGTAAAAAGGTTGCGACAAAGCCAAACAATGCGAGTAAATGGGTTGCAAAGATACTTTAATGGCTATTTCAAATTTAACTTGGAATTATGTAACCACTATTAAAATAACGCGATCGTCTTTCTATTTTTATGGAAATTCAAATCCAAGTGTAAATATTTATGTCAAAAAAAATGGGCATCGATTGGATTTTTTTTCCTAGAAAACTTTGATAAAGATTATTAAAAAGAAACATTAAATAAACAAATCACGTTTCCATAAAATAAAATTTCTATCAACTCAATTCATTTGTAATTTCAATTGACTGATATTATAAATAAAAAATTACGTTTTCTCACTTTTTTAATGCTTTTTCAACATTTTTGGAATATGTTTCTACGTATTTAATTCAGGAAATGATGTTATAGTTGTTTTCTTTCTATTTTCTTTATGAAATAATTTAGTGATATAATTTTTTTTTTATGTTTTACACTTATAAAAGATTTATTAAACTTAGAAAAAATAGATATTAAGATAAAAGATGCAATCTGAACTCGAAAAATACTTGAAAATGATTCAAGTGTTTGAGAAGATCAAGAGAAATCGAGAAACTTAAGATTCTTGATTAAAGTTTGAGATTTAAAGAATTCATAAAACTCGGAGGAAATTAATAGGCAAGCATTTTGCTTTAAACGCTTATGTAATTAATTGTCAACGTATAATAATTTAGAAAAAAATAAAATAAAAATCTCCGTGCCTATGTGAAGAAAAAATGTTTTCACGCTCTTTGAGGCTAAATTTTCAACAAAAACTTACGGAATAAGAGCGAAGAAACTTAGAAGATTAAATGTTATTTTCGAATAACATCAACAATAAAATATCAACGCTTATCTTGCAATATCATAAATTATCATTTTTCTCAATCCCGAATTGGAAAATTTTGAATTGGCTTGTACTTTCTTTAACTAATTAGTCTAATCAAATCACTTAAGCTCAACTCGACTTAATTTCAACAGATTAAACTTTGCGAAAAACTCTGAAATAAGCTTTGTTAGATTTACATCTACCACTAATGCCCAAAATCTATATTTTCAATATTATGGTGATCACAATGAAATATTAGGTCTCGATTGTCATTGTCCAATTAACAAGATAAACACAAGTTTATTAAATAATAATTCCAAATAATAAATTACTAACAAAATCCAAAATCAACTTATTTAATAGAAATATGAATTAGAAGCCATCTAAACCGTCCATGTCGAATTGAGAAAGAACGCGACAATATAATGTTATTACGTACTATATACTCGTCCACATTGAACACGACAAAAGACAACAAATAAACCTAGAAATTATTTAGTTACCATAATTACTCGATTATTGATAAGAGACAAGAAGCAGACCCCTATCGAGAAAAAGACTATATACATGCAGCAGCCCAATAGGTATCCAACGGATCAACGATGTTTGCTCCTTGTGTCCCCACTGTAAAGCCTGTAATAAAATCAAACATAATTTATTTGTCATGATATCATGTTGAACAATTCGTATTGATTTGTTAGAGAATACGCACCAATCATAAACAGTGGGAGAATTGGGTTGTGGCTTGTCAAAGTAATTACTGCCTATACCCTTTGTGGCAAGGTTACTCCCAGGGTTGAAAACGCTCCTCCACACATTATCTATCTGTGCCGTTGCAGTTGGCGACGGAGTTGTCGGTGTTCCAGGTGCCGATGGTGTCCCTGAAGCAGATGGCGTCGATAGAGACCTCTGGTAATTGCTACCACCTTCTCCGTCTATCCACGAAGAAAAGATAGAAAAAATATAATATGTTGCACACGGGATAAGCTATATATCGTGCTTAAATAACGCATTAAGTCTAGCTTAAAAGTATGTACGACATTGTTTAAAATTATGCTTTTTCGAATTTTCGGAAACGTAAGTATGTTTTTTCAATTTTGTGAATAATACGCGAATGCACAATTGTATATCGTTTAAATAAGCATCTAATACTATGCTTTTAAGCAAAATTGAACGCGCTTTAGATAATATAATTTCAAGGAAATTAAGAAAAAAAATACACCTTTTGGCTTGGCAAACACCTTCTTCAGGTGTTTCAGGCCACGATCGGGCTGAGGCCCGGCTACGATGTCGTCCCAAAGCTGGTCTAACAGCACCATTTTTCCTTTCTTTTTTTGATTTTTCCCTTCTGTCTAACTCTTAGAATAAATAGAGAGTTGTTGCTAAAATATCTCTCTGGTAAATAATCAAAATTAATATTTCCCAATTGTTTAATTCTATTTCCAGATCAATAAACCGTGGGCCGGGTTCAAGAAGAGTTCGTAGACTGAGAGCGTGAGTAACTGGCTAAAGGAAAAATGTAGTGGAAATAGAAGAAATTAATATGGGTAAAAGGATGAAGACCGCGTAAAATGTGGGACCAATGTTATCATTTGTGTGACAAGTGCCATGTTTATATTGCATTTGTCCTGTTCTCTGGGAACAAATTTGTGGTTGTGGACGTGCGGTTGATGATTTAAGAAGTAAATGAGTTTTTAATTTTTATTTATGAAAAGCAATTAAATTTCTTAATTCGTCGTAAATGGACAGGACGAGATATTTTTTGGGTCGGAATTGAGTCCGGGTCGGGTCTCTAGGTCAACCTCTGATTGCGCCTTAATTCAAGCAAGTGGGCCTTTGTGTTGATTGATTAGATTTCAAGGGTCAACTTTTTTGAAGCCCAAAAATGTCTTTAAAGTCCACTCTGGAGTGAAGTTTTCTCAACCGTCCACATTTAGCACTTTGGCCCCCATTAAATATTTAGGTCGTGTTTGATAGAAATTAAAATTAAATTAAAATTAAAAAATTAATCGTTATTGTTGACTTTTATTAGACGAGTAGAACCTAATAACAATTATATTTTTAATTTTAATTAATTTTTAATTCCTTTCAAACAAGGACTTTGATTGATTNTTGCGCCTTAATTCAAGCAAGTGGGCCTTTGTGTTGATTGATTAGATTTCAAGGGTCAACTTTTTTGAAGCCCAAAAATGTCATTAAAGTCCACTCTGGAGTGAAGTTTTCTCAACCGTCCACATTTAGCACTTTGGCCCATTAAATATTTAGGACGTGTTCGATAGAAATTAAAATTAAATTAAAATTAAAAAATTAATCGTTATCATTCATTTTTATTAGACGAGTGAGACTCAATAATAATTATATTTTTAATTTTAATTGACTTTTAATCACTACCAAACAAGTACTTAATACATTTTTCCCTCTTATTTTTAACCATATATTTTTCAATAAAATAGTATTACACGTAAATTGAAGACTTTTCCTTCTTTTTCAATCTCTCAATGTTGAAAAAAAAAACTATTTCAAAAATTATAATCTTGAATAATGAGGACCAAATTGGAACTTATTTTTGGCGTCCACATCAATTACCGTTCCTTTAAATTATAGTAAGGCAATTTATATGTACATTAAACATATTTTAAAAATCTGAGTAACATCATCAGCATAATGAT
>CAIGRK010397275.1:0-12120 GCA_903798315.1 Fraxinus greggii | reverse complement strand
AAATGCTTCTACCACAAGTTGAATCCGTTGTATCTTGGAAGACAAGTGTCGTGAACCGTGAGCACCGTTGCGGGACAATTTTGTCTTAAGGAAAGAGTGAAAATCACTTGCCTCGTATTATTCTTCTTTTTCTTCTTCCATTCTTGTCACGCTCCTGCGGATTAAACTTTATCCTTTTGTTTGTTTGATTTACAACAACTCTTTCACTGGCATATATTTAGCCCGCACCGCCAACAAAATATATCTAAATTATGATTTAAATTTTCGAAGTGACCTAAAACCTCTCCAATGAAGAGATGCAAAAGAAATTTAAATTACATTTTTTGACAAAAGATGTAAAAAACAAATTACATATTTTTTAACTTATAAATTTACATCTCTTTTACATTCACAATAGACGAAAGTGAACTTAAATATTCCATTGGAACACAATTTGAATTTAAATCAATCAAGATGAATGTGTTGAGTCCCATTTTTTCAGCATGTATTTTTGTATAGTATTTTAATGGAGAACATGTGGTTAAAAAATAAGGGAATATTTTGAATTTACGTGTAATATTATTTAGATTAAACTACTTATATACATAAAGTGTACATCTTGATTAACATCTCATATGTGTCAAAATCTGATAGTCGATTGAAATAATGTGTTGTCGGGATAAATATACCAAAAACTGCAAACTCACATGATGTAAACCATCATGTCAACTTTTATGTGCATGTAGCATAGTTCATATTATTTATTAAAAAATGTGTGGTTGAAAATATGAGAGAGAAAAATATATTTTGAAAATAATAGAGACTAAACAAGGACCTAAATGAGGATGCAAAATTGAATTTTAAAAATATTAATTTACACCTAATTTTATACCACGATTAATGATGCTCTAAGCCACCTATTTTGACAATTAGGGTATATATTGCTTTCCTTATTTTTGAGGAAAATATGACAACATGATCAAGTTTTGAAAAATATTTTCCATAAAAAAAATATCAATCAAACACTCCAACGGTGAAAACTTCAATGAAAAAAAAGAAACATTTTTTCAAAAAAAATAAATACAATGAAACAGGCCCTTAGACTATTGTTGCTTGGAAAATAGGCAACTAAAAAAAGAACAAATCTAAACATAGTTCTATTCGGTAGAGACTAAAAGCCAATTAAAATTGAAAATATAGTCGCTATTGAATCTCACACATGTAAAAAAAGTCAATAATAACGATTAATTTTTCAATTTTAATCCGTTTTTAATCTCTACCGAACACGCCCATATTTGGGGAAAAAAAGTTACTTTTTGCTTGACTTTTATTTCCGAACAATATGAAACCAAATTTTCCCAACTCTTCACCCCATAACAAATGGCAACGAAAAAAGTTGGGTATCAATTCTCTTGCTGGTACACAATCCTACACATTATTTTGTACAGGATTTTAACTCGTTTCGATTTCCAGTCTAATAAGAAACCTTTGAACACAAATATTTCTAAGGTCCAACATCTACAATATGTCATCTTCCAGATTTCAATATATGAATTGATCCTTCGCCACTGGCCAAATGATACTTAATTGTCTCTCACACACACACACACACACACACACAGACTTTTACAGCACAAATTGATAAATTACAACACAGGTACATGGATCAAGCACTATTTCATTGTCACAGAGAGGGGGAGAGAGTATACTTTTCCAGCACAAATTGATAAATTACAACACAGATACATGGATCAAGCACTAAAATCTCGAAGATTCAAAGGATTCCACTGGCCGTGGCATGCAACCAAACACGCTTCTTCCATATCTTCTTCAGAGAAGTTGCTGTTGCATATATTTGCAAAAGCTCGCATATGCTTCATCCCGTATTGAGTTAAGGAACCACAATGTGTCTCAAAAATACGAACCTAGGAATAAGAGAAATCCGGCATGTCAGTTTAAATTAGTAGAATTTCCGGGAGAAACTGAAAAATAGATTACCCGTTTTAACGAGAATCTTACCATTGATTTTAAACAATCCCAGTCGTCCACAAGGGGTAAACCACGACCTCGCACAGATTTCAGAGTGGAAGGCCCCTTTGCAGGACCAAATAAGACCAATCCGATAAAACTGATGCTCCCATCCAAATGCTCTCTGTGGAGTAATGTGTTTTTGATATGCTGAAGGGTTTCAGCCGCCTTGTTCGTACCAGCCTCCAGTTTTTTGTACTGTCGCATGGCAGCATCATATTCAGCACTTAAACAAGTAAATAAGCCTTACTTTCTACATCAATACTAGATGAATACAAGAAGAAATAATTTGACTCTGCTTAATTTTTCATTGTCCATTAACAAAATAGAACATCACATTAGTATTTACAGTATAATAAATGAGATTTTAGCTCTCCTCTTTAATATTGTCCATAGCTATACAATCCTCTTGATCGAACATACCATAAATGTCTAGCTTGATGTACAAGATAAGAACTCACCTTTGCCCATAGGAAGAGAAGGTCAGCGTCTCTTTGGTTAATAACATCCATCCGATGATTGAAGCCAATTCGATTTGAAGGGAGGTTCTCAGTTGCAGGATCAAAACCCTGGTACAAAGAGAGCTTTTCGGGTTTGATGCTTTTATTCCCGTATTCCATCACATGAGATCCAGCATTATAGGTTTCGTAGTTAGAAGTCCTATCCTTGACCTGGAAAAAGTTTGCAATTATTATGACTCAGCTATAAATGAGCTCCTCAGTGTCACAGTCTGCAAAATGATTTTGCATCAAGATTACCTTCTGATACTGCTGCTCGACTGTTTCTTTTTTCAGGTTGTGAGACTCACTGCAGACAAATGGAAGGAAGCTACAATTGTAAAAGTGCCAGACTACTCACAACATACACAACATTGAAGACCGGCATACAACGAAATTGCAATTTAAGCCAGTCGTTTTGAAGCTTGTGTAATTGCAAGTTCAAGTTAATTAAGCCATTCAGGAGATTAAATTAGTTTTCATTTTCAATTCAGAAAGATTGTGTTCTTCACATTAGATATGCCAAAGTGAAACTATTCATGAAAGATTCCACTAACAGAAGCTGTTTCGACAAAAGAACAAGTTATTCTTCATAACTTAGAGACGATTACCATTACAGGGAAAAATATGTATATGAAGCAGGAACTCTGAAGTGCAATTGTTTGACGAACTCATTTCAGAACTATCAATATGCTTAAAAAATCCACCACCAAGTCATCAAAAACCCACTGAAATCATTTAACAAAACCTTCTTTTGGATATGCAATCTCTAGTAGAACTTAAATTATCATCAAGAATCCAATTCAATCAATTGGATTGAACATTACAAAGTGTGTGTTATGTAGGAACAAAAGAATCCACAATGCGACAACAGAGAAAGCATACCTATCCTCCAGCCAAGCAACACTATATAAATCTCCCAAGCATGTTATGTACTCCGGAGGAGGCGGAGGATCCATTCCCGGACAATATGTTCCCCAACTACTCTCATCTGCACTTGACGCCGTTGTCACGTATATGTTCAGATCTTCAGGCAGCAAGCCTTCAAATACACTCCCGCTTTCACATGCTTCAACATATATGACCTAAATAATACATGATGGATCCAACTGTTACGGACCAGCTCATAGCCAATTAGGAAAATGCCAAACATCGAGAAAAACCACTCACCATCTCTTTGTAGGTTCCGGATGCATGCTTCTTTCTCAAAACATCGACAAAATCCTTCCCGTAAAGGTATGGCGTACTCGGCATCCCTGAAATGTAATAAGGCTTTATTGGAATTTCAAAAGTATAAGTCGACATGATATATTACTGAAGACATGAAATGGGTAAAAATTACACACTGCAGGCTTCATCTTGATCAACTTACCAAGCACTCCAGGACCCCCATGATCAGAGTAATATATAAAGATTCTATCATTAGGTTTACTGTCGACGACCTTTCCACTTCCTCCTTTCACAGCGTTCTTGTCGCCGAGAATCACAGCAAAAAAATTCTCCACCGTAATATCCTCACCAGTATAGTCCTAGACATCATTGTAATTTAATTCTCTCTATACATATATACACATGAATTATCAATCACTTCAAACTGAAATAAGAAGAAATTGAACAAGATAACTTGGTAGCTATGTAATATTATTAGCATAACAGAGGAATGCCAAAATAAAATATTTCTAATTAATTCATGTGAAAAGTGTCAAGGATAAATCTCACATTGAATAAAGATGAAAATACATACCAACTTATACGGGCAGTTATAAGGGTTTGAGCTACTCATCCTAAAAAAGGTTGATCTTTTAAGATAGAATTCAAGTCTTAATAAAAAGTTCTATTCGTACTATACAACTTCCATTAAAAAAATCCCGTAAAAATCCCATCTATTGGAACCATCTCAGCGTTTTCAATTAGACTGTTGCGAGGCCTTCAAAATAGTAATATTGTTGACTGCTCTTTACTTTCAACAAGACATCAGGAAAGATGATTACTTATGGAAGGACTTCTCCATCCACAAATTTACATATTGTAACCTTGGCTCAATTTAAACATTGCCTTGGTTTGTTCATTACCACATCACTAGATACCCGTGGCGACAATAGCCCTTTATCCCCGACAATAATTGTTTTATCTGTCTTTACTTGGTAAACTTCGATGGCTTTGAACGCTAAACTACCGGAAACTAGAAAGCAAGTAAATTTTAACTATTAAAACTTTAAGACTTCAAATGCATGTTCGCTCAAGATCTCTATTGTCACTCATGTACTAACCAGCGCGTATAATCCTCCGATGCTCCACGTGTTTGGCCAACAGTAACATCAGATTTAATATGAGTAGGCTAATATTTTTGTTGATTCAGATTGCCTAACCATGAACTTGGGAATGAATTCACACGAATTCTAAAGATAACAACTCTACAGACTATTTAGCCTGGTTGAGCCTAAGAATTTTCCTTCTCTTCACTTTTGAGTGAGAGAGCTTCATCACCTAACAGTAGAAATTAAATGAATTTGATAATTCTGTTAACCTCCCACCATTATAGTATGGCTTTTTTCTAAATGCAAAATCCATCTCAAAACTTAAAAACAATAACATAAGCCTGGTATCTGACTATTACACCAACATCCATCTCATTCCTTCCAAAAATTACAGAGTTTCTCTATAAATATCTCTATTTTATATCATTTTGTTACTACTGATAAGAATGCTGCTAATGATATGATGATACTTTACCTTTGGCACTCCGGCATAGACGTCACCGCCTTCGGGATGGTTGATTATTACGCCTTTTCGTGGGTTCATTTCGTTATCTGCTATGTCATCATACATGAAAACTACGATGTTCTCATCTTTCAAACCTCCCCTTTTCAAGATTTGATATGCATGACAAACATCCGCCTACATAAATCCATTATTAAGTTAATTCGAATTAATTAAATCACAATTAAAAAGGAAACAAGAAAGGGGACAAAATTAATGGACAAGTATAATAAATTAATAGTTACTTTCCTCTAATCTACCCTATTTCGTTCAAAAGTTGCTTGGAAAAAATGGAAAAGAAATGAAAAACTCAAGGCCTAAGTATTATATAAGAAGTTTCACCTGATGGCGGTAATTGCCATACCCACTGGAACCTGCTATAAGAACTGCCCATCTTGTACCATTTTTTTCAGTTCCACGGTGCTCCACCGGCGACCGGATTATGGGATCCCAAGGGGTTCGCCAGCCGCCTCTGGCTTCACAAGACGGTGGCGCCACCAGAATCGACACCAAAGTCACGCAAAATACAAACCCGTAAAAACCCATCTATTATAAGCAGCACCACAATATACACGAAAACAGGATAAAGAGTTGAATCAAGAGAGGAAGAAGTGAGGAGAGCAGAGTAAAAAGGTAAAGCAGCTTTATAGAACTGAGCCCCTATGTTTACTTCATATCCTACATTTAGAGAGAGAGAGAGAGAGAGAGAGAGAGGTGCATTAAGCCATGCAAAACAGGAGAGTGACAACTGTGAAATGGTGGGTCCATAACTCCAGCATGATCAACAGGTGGAACTCCATAGTTTGACCTTTTTGGGTTTTTTATTTGAAGAACAAGTTTTTGGGTTTTATCCACAAATTATTGACAAGTCCTCGGTTTAGATTTTAAAGTTGTGTTTGAGCCACGTTATTTTAGAAGTATGTGTTTTAAAATAGTAGATTGATACAAAATATATATAGTTGAAAAAGTTACTGATGTGATGAAAAATATTATTTTATTAAAAAATGTGTGATTGAAAAAGAGTCTAATGAAAATGAAAATTTTAATGTGGCTCAAACAGAGTGTAAAAAAAAATAATTAATTAAAACTAATTTTAATTACACTTTTTTTTATGATATTTGACTTTTTTTTTTAATCAAGTATTCTATCAACTTCTATTCAAATTTACTAAAAATCCAAATTTTATATATACCAAACAAGGGTTATGCGTTTGTTTGGTAAACACATACTAAAACGTTATTAAATTTTAAATGATCAAATTTTAATTTTAACACACCGTTTACGTTTACGTGACCCATATTTTCACTCAACTTTTATATCAAATATTTCATTAACTTTCATTTGAAAAAATCAGTTAAAACTTGTATTAAAAGCTTTATCACTCGGTCTTTAGCATGTGAAACTGATTTTGCTCATTTACCTTCTCTCGTGCAATGATTTTAGGGTGAAAGTGAAACGCACAAGTGATCTACTTGTTTATAACGTGCTGCGCCGTTTCTTTTTCTATGAGAAATGATACGAGGATAGCCATCAAGAATTGAAATGGGAAAAAGTGAAGAAAAATGAAAGAATGTCATGTTATAAGCGGATTCTGGGTCTTGCTTTTGGTTCAAAAATCCACAACGTATTGCCAGAATCTGCCGGATTATACAAAGAAAAGTTTGAGAAAATTCAGTTTAAAACAGAGAGGGAGATCACATTTTTGTGTAGTCCACACATTCAAGTAAACGTGTCTATCCGACCAAATCGCTTTATAGTTTTCCTATCTAGGAATCAGTTTACAATCTAGACCGACCATATGGGCTCATCTGCGTTGGACCTTGCACTTTTCTACACGGATCAGCCCAACCTAACAAAAACTGTGACAAAAAGCCCATAAGCAGCCCGCACACAAAAGTAACTTTTATATGCTCATTCCTGAGACGCGTAAAAGTAACTTTTAAGCCAATATCCTCATAGTTAACGTACACAAAATTTTAGTTTTCTCTAGCTCTACAAGTGCAATATGGTTCCTCTTGCAATAGAACATTCATCATCCTCATCTGCTAGAACCAGAAAACTTTTACATGCCAACAAGAAAAATTGCAGTAAATCGGAATGCTTGCCATTGCTCATCATCTTTTAAATTCACTATCTGATAGGAAATTTCCAACTAACTTAAAAAGGCAAGATTCAGTGCTTCACAAAACAATAGTATCAGTATTTGCCTCTCCATGAATACCACTTCAGTTCAACTGGAACCACAAAGGAGGAGTCCCTAAAATTCCTCGTGTCAACCTCGGATCGAACACGTCAAACTGAACATGCCTTAATGTGTCCAGAATAACTTCAGCAGTCACAGCCGGAAACAGCACTGGACGAGCTTCAGTTGGAACTGTTCCACTTAATTCCCGAGCTTTCTGCAAATGAGAATTTACTACGGACGCCATTTCAAATACTGCATTGCATAGATTCTCATGAGAATCCACACGAATTTCCCGCTGTCCACCATGATTTACCAACAACCCATGTTTTTCTGCCACCTCAGTAGGTATGTAAGGAAAATGACGGTTTTTGCTAGCATGGTATGATAGAGACTTGAGGAGCAATAAGAGGCCACTGGCCTTACCAATATGCGATGCAGCATGATCTGCTACGGTGGATGTAATACCACCTGATTGAAGTGTCGAGTACAGGATAGTCGATGCAGTGTCCTCAGCATAACGTTCCAACTCTTCCAAAGTTTCAGGAATATCATTAACCTCTCTATTGGCATCATTAATTCAAGCCTCAACGGATCGTTTCAGCCAGTTCTTGTTAACTTTGTGTTCAGATATTACAGATGCAAGTGCCAGAGTTACAGGATGCTCGATTAATTTGTTCGAAAATATCTTGTCAATTGCTTCTTTCCACCATAGAAGGCGCATAAGACCTATTTTAGGATCGGAAGCAACATCCATAGCTCTGGACATTTCAACATTAAAAGCACGGAGTGCAAAAGCAGCCTTCCTCATGTTGGGCGGAAGTTCAAGAAGGCAAAGATAGTGATGGTAGTCATAATTTCGTACTTGCTGTGCGCAGTAGGAGAAGGCCGTTTGCAGGCCACTAGACGTGGAAGCACCGATCATCAAATTCTTATGTATTCCCACCCTGCAGCCAGTAAAAATTAAGCAAATTGTAGAAGTTGAGCAAGAAGAAAAATTGGGGCATATGCACATTTACACCCATGTAGGAAGGATGCTACTTCAAGAACTAAAAGACTGAGAGTTCCTAAATGACAAATACAAGAAACAACAACAAACTAAACCTTATTCCCGGTAAATTCAGGTCGGCTACATGAATTATTCTGCACCATTCTACTTTATTCATTGCTAAATCCACTAAGATGTCTATCCATAGAAACTAAAACAGGCTATAATGTTAATTTAGGTCCACTCCATCCTCTTCTAATTTAATCTACTGAAACAATGTCAACCATATAAAAGGGAGCCTCTATAAAGCGATAAATAATGATATTAATTCTATTGATTCTACTTCTGCTCATGAATCGTAATGAAGTTCTCAAAATGTTTGATTTCACTGGAAAATATTCCACAATCTGAACTCATGAATTACAGAAAGTTTCATCATGCATAGTCAAGACTACACTTTTTGTTAGTATCAACTATTACATTAATCACCGAGTGCAGGTGCCCGTCCATTTTCTATCACTTTCCCATACTATGAAAAAATTCCCGCAGAAAAAGAAAAAGATTAAATTCGCCTAAAACATGACAAGTTACAAACTATAAGTAATATTGACATTTTTGTTGAAATCGTGGAATGTCAGTAATTTGATGATAATAAGCATATTAATAACTCAAGCAAATTATTTATCATCATTGACTTTTGGATCCAAATACTTCTAAAATGATAAGATAAAAGATTCCTATTTCTTCTTACTTACAATCCTTAGCATGATATGGATCATAATTTAATTCATCAACAATGAACAAATCTTGTCTTGTATTCTAAAAATAACAAATATAGTTAATTTACATTGTGATTCATATAGCTGGTTCTTCACTATCCAATTTGGCATTCCATCTGTGCTCCTAACAACACTCAAATGCATTGACATTTCTAGTGATTGAACTTTGGACAAGTAACCAGAGCAGGAAATGAGCAAAAACCGAGAAATGAACATAGACGACCAACAACTCTATAGCAAAATAGAGTAAAAATACGATCAAATACCACATGTTTTACATTTTGATGCAATTCTTCACATTTCCCCATTTCTCAAAACCCACGAAAGTTTATAAATAAGAGCTAGCTTACTGCCGTTTGGAAAACCCAGAAGTAAAAATAGATCAGAAAAATCGTCAGAAAATCAATGCTAGATATACAAACTCAGAAAAGAAATTCACGTGGAATTTATGCCCGTGTGATTGGTTTCATAAATTAAGAGAGAGAAAGAAAAATTGCAACACTCNAAATGAACATAGACGACCAACAACTCTATAGCAAAATAGAGTAAAAATACGATCAAATACCACATGTTTTACATTTTGATGCAATTCTTCACATTTCCCCATTTCTCAAAACCCACGAAAGTTTATAAATAAGAGCTAGCTTACTGCCGTTTGGAAAACCCAGAAGTAAAAATAGATCAGAAAAATCGTCAGAAAATCAATGCTAGATATACAAACTCAGAAAAGAAATTCACGTGGAATTTATGCCCGTGCGATTGGTTTCATAAATTAAGAGAGAGAAAGAAAAATTGCCTGATCTTGAACAGCGGCAGAGAACCTGATGAAGAGAGCCGAGCTCAATGAACGGAGGATTTGCTGGTTCTTCTGGTTTGATTTTAAACACCAAAGGCGCTTTAGGATGCGTTTGGCATGGAGTGGGGTCGGCGAGGGGTGTTGCTGAGTTAAATGTTTCTATCTGCAACAGAACTCCAGGTTATATCATGACTTACTCATTCTTCAAACTTATCTCGTTGACCATTGAACTTTAATCCATTACTGCCTATTTCTCACCGGATCAAATCTGTTAATTGACCTGTCTACGGGACAGACGAAAATCTAGGTGTTCGATTAAATCCTTACAGGTATTAAATGTTTTGCCAAATAATCGACAACGTCAGGATTATATAGGTAATCAACATCTATAACTTCAGGCCCCCCAAAATTTTAAGTAAGGTGTTGTGAGGGCGAGTGTTTTGTCTTCAAGGGTTTGAGGGTTTTAAAAGGGAGAAGCATAGAACAATGGGCTGCGATCGCATAGAACAGCCATTCAGGGCCATTTCAGGCCTGAAGGGATGGATGCAACCGCATTGTTGCATAGACTACCAGAATGCTGAAATGTTCAGGTTTTTAAAGTGAAATCCCATGATCGACTTTTCTCACCCCCCGAGACTTCAATGTGCGTGCGAATAAGTCCAACACATGCAATGAACATAATGCTATGGAAAACACTGCAAATCCTGTCGAAGTCGACAAAAACCACTGAGGGCAAATTTTTATGAAATTTTGAATTTCAATCCCAATATCGCCAAAGGACATACCAACGCCCCCTCGGTGTCGCCTGTGGCCTCGTTTTGCGTGCCTAACATGTTCAAATGAGTGAGATGAGGTGGTGAAATATGAAAACTCCCAGAAAGCTTTATTAACTTTGAAAAACTCATTTTTGGTCGATTTTCACGAAAAACTCGATTTGTAGCCCTAATACCACCCGATGCTTCAACACTCCTACTACTCGTCAAAACACACTTCAAAATATTGTATAGCCATGGATGACATGAAACTCACACCGAAATCACATTTTACTTAAAAACAACACAAAAGCCGATTTTGACCCCTTCTTTTTCAAAAACAAGTGATTTTTGCAAAAATGCGAGATATGAACACCGCAACTCCCCGAAACTTATACTCTACATATTATAAACCTTGTGTGCTTCTATGGTGTTGTGATAACACATCCAAGATCAGTATATCCCACTATCCTATAAAACCCGAAAATAGTCTTATTTCTCGAAATATGTGAATTGTTTCCACTAAGACATCAAATTATGACTTCAGTACCACGAGGTACCTGTGTAGTGCACTCAAACTCAGTGAAGACAAGGCCATGATGTTTTGTGATCTAAGTGGGTGAATAATGCCCCCCAAAACTACGAAAATGCAAAATAAAATTGAAAAATGCTAAAACAAATACATAAAGCAAAATAAGTAAAACGGTAGAAATGATGGGTTGCCTCCTATCAAGGGCTAGTTTATAGTCGAAAGCTCGACTGTACCATGGAGGGATCACTCCGGTGGCTGGAGATGAACGGTGGATTTGTCTTTTGAGAATTCCCCACTCCAATGTACTTTAACTGCTGTCTATTGACCTTGAAAGTCATTTTACTCTCATCAGTGATTTCTACAGCTCCATATAGAAATACCTGTGTAATAGTATATGGGTCGGACCACCTGGACCTCAGTTTTCCTGGAAAGAGCTTGAGGCTTAAATTGAACAAGAGTACTTTATGCCCCACAGGAAACTCTTTTCTCTGAATATTCATGTCATGAAACTTCTTGGTTCGCTCCTTGTAGATTTTTACATTTTCATAAGCTTCGTGATGAAACTCATCCATCTCATTCAATTGAAGCAAGTGTTGTTCACCAACTGCATGCAAGTCTAGATTCAACCTTTGAAGTGTCCAATATGCTCGATGCTCCAACTCAACTGGCAAGTGACATGCTTTCCCGAAAACCAACCTATATTGTGACATGCATATAGGTGTCTTGAATGCTGTGCGATAGGCCCACAAAGTATCGTCCAACTTCTTAGACCAGCCTTTCCTCAAAGAATTCACCGTGACCTCAAGTATTTTCTTCAATTCCCTGTT
>CAIGRK010397217.1:11532-27580 GCA_903798315.1 Fraxinus greggii | reverse complement strand
AAAAAAAAAAAAAAAAGACGTAAAATTTTCACCTATAATAAAAGATAATTATTTTTTTAAATGCTACTCCAAGAAGGCCAAGATGGAAAGCCAGCAAGAGGAGTCATTTCAAAAGTCGTAAACCCTTTTTCTATATCTACTGGATCGGTTTCTCAAATTTGGCACGACGCGAAATGTTTTACAAATGGTGACCTACCGGATTTTTCTAGAAGCTTGTGAAATCGGTTGGTCGCAAGAGAGTTGAAGTAGATTTAGAATGGATGAAAGCTGTCATTTTCGTTCTTGAATAAATGTAAGATCATTATCGAAGTCTTTGAATGCGGCAAATCAACCGTATATAGAAGAATCAAAGAAGGATATATTAGGCCGCACTCAAATCATGTGAAACCATATTTGTCGGATGGCAACAAGAAAGCAATGTTAGAGTTTTTGCTTGTCAATGATCAACAAAGCTACACTTACATATAAACCTTTGTTTGTTATCATGCACGGTCAAATTCAAATGGATGAAAAGTGATTTTACATGTCTAAGGAGTCACAAAAGTATTATCTCCATCTGAATGAAACAGAGCCTTCGAACATGCAAAAGTAAACGATTTATTTGCATAGCTTATGCTTTTAGTTATTATCTCCCGTCCACAATTCGATGTCGCTTCAATAAAGAATTTCAATGGGAAAAATGTAATAGGGCTATTCATGTTTAAGTAAGAACCAAGCGGGATAGTAAAAATCGTACGACTGGAACTTTAGAGAGAAAGTTATTTCGTCGGTTACTAAAAATGTTATTCGGTCATGTTTAATCCAAAAAATTATTGCCTTCAGTCAAAGAAAAATGGCCATGTTCTATGACCGTCTTCATTCAACAAGATAAAGTCACATTTAAATGTTAATGACGTCGAGTTTGCAGAAGCTACGAGAAAAAGATGAATTCGACGTTTCTTTACGTTATCAGCCTAAGAACAATTCCGTTTTATATATATATATATATATCTTGGATCTTAGTTTCTTTAGAGCTATTGATTCACTTCAACTTGAAAAGGCTCTCGCCTCTCGCTACAATTGATGTTTTTGTTTCCGCTGGGAAGAAAGTTTTGGACATATTCCCAACTCAATATTTAAACAACGTGTTTCAGTAGAATCATACATGGTTAAGAATCTATGATGGTAATAACTATAAAATTCCTCATATGAACAAACAAAAATTGATTAGATGCAAAAATACGAGTCCCCTTTTGGTGCAATCCGTTACATAATTGGTGACGCCATCCCTCCTGCCCACTAATTTAGTGCACATATACCGTTGCAGTTGCGCATATAATAATATAATTGTCCATTCACCTACTTTGTGATGAACCATTAGGCTCAAAGTATAATCCACTCAATCATTAATTATTTGATATTTGAATTTAAATAATTTAAATTATATTAAAATTTAACCAATTTGCTGTTGTTTAAATTGTTTTCTAAATACCTATTCTTATTTGTTTTCTTATTAAATTATATCTATATGCTGGATCATTTGAGATGGTGGGCTCCTAGAGGTCTGACCATTTCTCTAATTCTCCTTTAGGCTTTAGCTTTGTTATAAAGTTTCCATTCAACATGATTACTATATATCGCTCGATTTACCGTACTTAATGTTCTTTTCCGTCCAACTCTTTGACCTTAAGAATGCCGATTTTTATCAATGTGTGATTGTTTTTTTCGACCCTTATAGTTTAATTTGAGAACATATTAGAAATTCATTACTATTCATCCTAAAAAATTACAAATAATTTTACACGAAAAGACCATAGCCATTGCAATTGACGAAAATAAATTTGCCGTAAGTTGACAACTAGGATCATCTTAAAGACCTTTTCATCGGAGAGACGAATATAGAACAAGTTCGCTCATAAGTTTGGAAAACTAAGCGAGATTTTATTTATCATGTCCATACGAGCTTGTATTGGTTCTAACAACCGAGGGCCCGATCACCAATTTTTCAGAACAATTGACGGATTCTGGAAGCCAGAAGGTGTGAACACCGCGTTGCAATCGGCATCTATTCAAATAGAAATCTTAGCATTCCCATTTGTCAATAATCAAGTCTGATCTGGAAAGCACAGTCGAGGTGGCGCTTCACATACAAATTTCTTCCACGTGTATGTCTGCGATTGGTTTCCACATCTTTTTCACTTCATACCTCCCCCTCAGCTAATCCAAGTCCCGCATCTGGACCTTCCTATAAAACTGGAAAAAAGCACGTTAGTTTCCTAGTTTGTAACTATAGAATTATACAATCAATAGATTGATTAAACACTGAATTGATTCAATGGCTGAGAAGGCATTCAAGTACGTGATCATCGGTGGTGGAGTCGCTGCCGTGAGTATTTTCTACATCGGTCATTTTAAGATCTTATTTTATTGTGTTTTGATTATTTTGTATATTTTACTTTTTTTGATCAATTGAGTTTTTTGCTCATTGTTCTTCGTGTTCTAATTTCTAAGTAGCTTTTTTTTTCCCTCAATCCGCAATCGCACAAGTATTTTTGAAAATCTTTTTATATAAAGATTGCCTAATATAATTTTTATATTATTCCAGTCATTACACAATTATCCGGATCAAACAGCCGTGGTTCTCCCCTAGATTTAACTGACTTAATCAAAGGCTTTATCCTAAAAAAACCTTTTTATTTGTCAATTTCTTGTTGATATCATTGATTTTCTGTCATGATCTCAGCAAGCCTTTGATTGTAGTAAACAGTTCTACACGCTCATGCAATTACATTTTTAGGCTTTAATTGGTTAAATTGTCCGAATAGGAGTATATAAAATTGCACGCGTCTTTACATAAAAATGCGGGATACTCTCGATGTCAAGTGTTGTTGCACAATCTGTTTGTTTTGATTTCAAGTTTCCAAAATTACGCGAAGTTGCTTAGATATGAAAATGATTAAGCAAATTGAATAACTGCATTGGGAATGCGGACTGTCTGATACATTTTATTGCAAGTGCTTTTTGACTATTGTTCCATACTGTTATTAAATATGGTTACTGAGTGAAAATTTGGTTATGCTCACAGGGATATGCTGCCAGAGAATTTGCCATCCAGGGAGTTAATCCGGGTGAACTGGCTATCATTTCCAAAGAGGCGGTATGCACTTTGACAGTATTCTCCAAGACAATTATTATGCAGCAAAAAAACTTTGATTCGTTTCTTGTGTTATCCTTGGCTAAGGCAAAAAAAGAATTTGCTTCTATTTGTCTGATGTTTGAAAGAAAAAGAAGTCATTGAGTGATTTACACTAAGTGATATTAAACATTCTTATTTGGTTGTTGCACGTCAGAAAATCAGCAGAATGAAATTATTTCAGTCTATTGAGGACCCTTTTTCTTTGTCCTGCTTTATTGATTCCACAAATTCTACTTACTATTTGAACTTGGTAACTTTTCCTAGCATTTCAATGAAGTGTCAGATGTTTTCACAATTAAGAGAGTTCTCAATTTCTACTTATGTTATGTTGCTCAGTCTATGGGGTTATAATTTGTATTACTTGTGCAACAAAATAATGATATTCATGTATTTAAAATTTCACTTGATAGACCATAAAAGAGAAGAAAATAAAAATAAAAATCATGCTTGATATATATAGTAAAATTTGGCTCTACAACTTACATAATTTTCATTCTTTTACTCGAATGTTTTAATAACTTAATCCATTCGTAATTTTATATTTTAAATTTATAACACGAGGCTTGTCATATCCTTGTTGTGTAGGATTTTGTGTGCCTCGTGTGTCAAAAATTAAAAGATATGTAAAAGATATAGGACACATTGTGATGTGTTGGACGTGTTTGGGGAGTGTTAATTTCTGATATGCCGCATACCATACTTCACCCTAGGAGTGTCCGTGCTCCACAGGTTGTCCTCATGTGTTCCCATTTCTACTTTTATAGTTGTTAGAATTTTAATTAATCTGATTTTAGTAATTTGTTTTGGGAGAAGAAGCGGCTAGGCTAACATGGAATCAACTGCTTTCTTACTTTATTTTCTTTCGTTGTTAATGTATCTGCCCTAACATCTATACTGGAAATGTCTCTTTTCATGGCATTAAAAAGAATTTTTTTTCCTATCAACTTTACTGTATGCAGTTACTTGATGGTTTCAGGTGGCTCCTTATGAACGTCCAGCACTTAGCAAAGCATATCTGTTTCCTGAGGGTAAGTTGTTTTACCTTCTTTGTTTCTCAATGATCAAGTGAGGTTTGTATTGTAACACCGAATTTGCAATACATAAATAAAAAATGTCATCACTGGCAAATCCATATAGGGAGAGAGGGAAACCCCTGGTCTAACCAATATTAGGAAATTTCACATCACGTATATATGTCTAACAAATTTGAATATTATTACTTGGTATGATTAGTTCTTCCATCATATCAAACTTTCTAGCAGTCTAGTAGTGTCTTTGCAAAATTTTAACCATTTTTTTCTCTTCTTCATGTCATGATAGTGGTCTTCAGATGTATAGCAGCTTATTTTTCATATAAACATTTGCATTGGATATTTCTGATGGAAATGTGATTTTATATTTTCTCCAGGAACTGCCAGACTTCCAGGTTTTCATGTGTGTGTTGGAAGTGGAGGAGAGAGGCTTCTTCCTGAGTGGTATGCAGAGAAAGGTAATACCTATTGGTTATATTGTTAGAAAGCTTTAACCCGACAGAAGAACAAACACTGTTTGCATGAAAAATCCCTAATGTGAACTTATCTTGATGATATACAGGGATATCTTTGATCTTGAACACAGAAGTAGTTAAAGTAGATCTTGCTTCAAAAACACTTATCAGTGCAGCTGGCGGAACATTTAAATATCAGATACTGATTATAGCAACTGGTTCTACCGTTGAGTAGCATGGAACTAGATTCTATTCATTTTCAAGTGTGATTTTCATGTACTCAACTGAAGTTTCTGCTTTTGAATGTTACTTTCGCCAGGTTGTCAGATTATCAGACTTTGGTGTACAAGGGGCTGATGCCAAAAATATTTTTTATTTGAGAGAAATTGATGATGCGGATAAACTTGTTGAAGTAATCAAAGCAAAGAAAAATGGAAGGGCACTGGTTGTTGGTGGTGGATATATTGGTCTTGAGCTTAGTGCAGCTTTGAAAATTAACAACATTGATGTCAGCATGGTGTACCCTGAACCTTGGTGTAGTAAGTTGAAACATAAATAATACTATGGATTTTCATTTTATAAGTTGTTTTAGTTCCTCGTGTAATCTGACTTGGCTTTTCTGGGTACCCTTCACCTTGCTTATGTATTATCTTTATGCAGTGCCTAGGCTATTCACTGCCGAATTAGCTGGCTTCTATGAAGGTTACTATGCAAACAAGGGAATCAAAATCATCAAGGGGACAGTAGCCACTGGGTTTGGCACAAACGAAAATGGAGAGGTGTGTTCTCAAGCATGTTTTTGTTCTTCATTTCAGAATTGATCTGTGTCCTGGTAGTCATGTGGTAATTTTGTATCTCAACTTTCAGGTTACGGATGTAAAACTTAAGGATGGTAGGGTTATGGAAGCCGATATAGTTGTTGTTGGTGTAGGGGGAAGGCCAGTAACAAAATTATTTAAGGGTCAGGTTGAAGAGGAAAAGGGTGGAATCAAGGTGCGTGACTTCACTCAATGTTTCCCCTAAATTGATCACATTTCTTGTTAGTGCTTTCGATCAATTAGAGTGCTTATGTAATCTATTTGTCTCAACTCTCCATGTTTGGATAGTTGATGACAAAATAATTAGTAAACAAAATTAGGAGACATCAACATGAATTACCAAAATTTAAAAAGGGTCAAGGAACAAGTAATTTTATGAAAACCATTGGTTGTCCTATTTCATTTTTTTGCTCAGGCTTTGATCATTTAGTTGCTCACTGAATTATCTTGTCTTCAATGTTGATGTTTTGATAAGGTTCCTCATAATATTTAGGATCAAAGAAAAATAAGAAAACATCCAAGTTTGTCTTCTAGACAACTGCTATGATATCATCTTTTAGAATTTTATAAAAGGAGCAGCTGCTTCCATACAAATCATCTAATAACAGCGGCCAACACATGATGCATGCCATCAAGAAAATTTTAAGGAATAATGATCACAAACAGACAGTATTGCTTAAATAAAATTATGCCTTCTACACGAATATTCACAATAAATACAGAGAAGCAGAACCTCTATTTTTAGGATATTGATGAACAAAACTGTGACAATGTTTTGAGCTCTAAGTCATACCGATAACAACTTTTTGTGTTGTATATTCTGAATGTGGCAATTTTTGAGACTTTTTGATGGGTATCTTATAGAGGTATTATTAAATTTAGTTTAAATAATGGGTATCTTATTATTTAAGTGAGTTTTCAACTTTTATTCTTATTTTAGGAAATATAATAAGAGTTCGATTTCATAGATTTTATAGTATTTTCCTACTTTAATTAGGTCTAGTTTAGGCATTATATAAATGGAACTTTCGTATTTTAATATATAGAACTTTGTTAATGAAATAAATTGATACTTTCTTTCTCTTAAATTTGTGTTCCGCTTGTCTAATTCTTCTCCCCTTTGTTTCTCCCTCCTATGTTTCCCTTCTTCTCTTTTCCCCTTCATTTTCTCTTTTCTCCCCTTCCCTAATCCTATAATTGTTTGATTGCATCCTACATTAATTTGGTATTACATCAAGTCATTTTCCTTTGGTCAAATAAATTTCGTGTTCAAATTCAAAATTTTTACACTCATGTCCTTAGTCACCTTTCAACCACCAAAAAAATAACCACAACGACTGAAAATAAGAAAATCTCGCAAAAGAAGGACTTGACGTCATATGATCGGTTTCATTATTTGGCCGGAAGAAATATCGCCCTCCTTGGCTAAGAAAAGTTGTAATCTATCTTGTCGGAGTCGAGTTCTAGGGAGAAATGATGGAAATCGTATTAGATTATTATATGATTATTTTCCATATTTAGATTCTTATTTTAGAAAAAGGTTATTAGGATATTTACTAAATTTCCTAGGATTTTATTATGTCTATTTACTAGATTTTTTAGGATTAGATTAGATATTTCCTATTTAGATTAAATTTGTTGAAACCCTTTATAAAGGGGGCTTATGCATTGTAGTGGATACAACTTTGATATTGAAATATGTATGTCTAATTCCTCTCCCTTGTCTATGTCTCTCCTTCCATCTTCCTCTTCTCCTCATTTCCCCCTCCTTTCTCTTCTTTTCTCCCATTTCCACTTCTCCTATAATGTTTGATTGCATCCTATGCCACTTTTTGATTGCAGACGGATGGTTTCTTCAAAACAAGTGTTCCTGATGTATATGCTGTGGGTGATGTTGCTACTTTCCCTATGAAGTTGTACAATGAAATGAGAAGAGTTGAACATGTTGATCATGCTCGCAAATCTGCTGAACAAGCTGTAAAGGTATCTGATGTCTTCATATGAATGATTTTTATTTCTTTCGACAGGTTTATTATCAACGTTCTGGGCCTTTGGCCAACAAATACTCAAAATTAAATGGTCTTCACTTCCTATATATTTCAATAATATAGCCATTCTGGTACATCTGTAAGTGTAAACTCTAAGCCATCACTAAACATATGATGGAAAGTTTTGACTCACTGTGCATATTAATCGCCCAAATGTTAAATTGCCGTTGACTCCTGAAAGTGTTGTTTTTTTTTTGACTGGACATCATTATTTCTTGCTCAGTTTCGTTCTTTCGACAATAAACAATGGAGTGGTACTTGAAATGGCTTTGTCCAGAACATGCAGATGAAATATATTCTCGTTCTTGCCATCTTGCAATTGTTTTTACGAGGTTTCGATTGTGAAACTTTTGTAGCTAAACAGTAAATATCACCTTCTGTGCAACTGAGCTAAGACTGAGTAACATGTTACGCTGCAGGCAATTTTCTCAAGTGAACAAGGAAACTCTATTGATGAATACGACTACCTTCCATACTTCTATTCCCGTGCATTTGATCTGTCATGGCAGTTTTATGGTGACAATGTAGGTGAAACCGTGTTCTTTAGAGATGGCAGCCCCACATCTCCAACTCACAAGTTCGGATCGTATTGGATCAAAGACGGGAAGGTTGTTGGTGCATTTTTGGAAGGTGGTACTCCCGAAGAAAACAAGGCAATTGCCAAAGTTGCAAGGGTTCAGCCTCCAGCACACAGTTTGGATCAGCTAGCCACAGAGGGTCTCACCTTTGCCTGTAAAATTTGAGTTTCTTTTTCGATATGGTAGAACTAGCGGTTTATTCAATGGATTGCAGGGCTTGTTTACATTCATCATGTGTCTTATTTTCCTTGGTGTGAAATGATTTCTGTTAATTATTCGACATTGAGACATGGGATACTATACTCTTACTCTCGAAATCGTTTGTCTTCTTTCTTTAGAAATTAACGATTTCTTATGACTTGACAAAATGCTGTCATTTTTCTGTAGCTACACTACTATCCATATAGGAGCGACTATGATTTTCTCGACTGTGATAGTTCTTTTCTGTAGGAAACACGTCGCAAACCATGTTGCTTAATCCCTGAGCTAGTCAAAAAATTCATGCATTACACTATTTAAGTCTGTGGTAGCAGAGTTTGTGCCTGTTAATTCTGGCCTAGGCCAGATTTAGAAGACCCATAATAATTCAATCCTCTCTGCTAGTTATGGAATGCAAATCTGCTTCTTCAGATTCTTAACAATGTTAACCATTTCTGTAGGAAGGATTGAAATCAGATCAAACGAAGTTTCTCGTAGTTTTATTTTGAACAATATTTCTTTCAATATTGGTAATTTTAAAAATTGAGGTTCATTTAAATTCAACTATATGATGTCCCAAGAAAATGTTGATTTTTCTTAATTGGTCAGAGGAACAAAATTTTCTTGAGTTGTGTTAAAAAAAAAAATTCTGTAAGAGAGATAAAATGAGTAATCGTACGCTTAATCAATGTCAAGCAAGTCACCATACCATAGTTATTAAAATTGAATTGGACTTGACGATTCATTCAAAAATTGACAAAAAATGCAGTAGGTACAGTCAAATCAGTATGCAATCAACTCAGTTAAAAGTCCATCGAAAACAATTCGAAGACCTCTTATGTCATCAATGGATGATTTGAACCTAGCCTCTTCAGTTTACGTAGAAAAAGCAAACTGCTGCTGAGCCAATTCTTAAATTTCTATGAACTACGGGAAATACCCTGTCGGCCGATTTGGTTCTACTATGCAACCGAGAAAATAAAACCAGATACAAAAACCAATAGAAACCATAGCTACTACACGTGATACATCCATCTACATGTAACATAGCCTATTGAGTTAATTGTTTAATTGACCACTGTACTTTATCCATCGTCACGGCTTACCTATCGAACTTTACGATGCTTCCCAAGAGCCATTGAACTTATCTCTGTTTCACTAAAATGACCATTAAATGGATACCGTATGTGAACATGTTTACGAGGAAGACGGAAAGTTGATTTGTCTGTTAAAATGGCAACCTCTTGCACACGTGGATGACAAATAATCCAAACAGAACCTTACCACCCACAATGATTAAAAAAACGAGTTAAATGACAATTGAATGAAATCAAGATCCAAACATCCCAACTCCAGTGAAATTGAAGAAACCCTAGCCCTAGCCCTAGCCCTAGCCGTTGCCCCAAATCCATTTTCATTTGCGAAATGTGTTTCCACCTTCGAATTGGAAAACCCATAGGACGCCGTGTAGAACCCTATACCTGAAATCGAAATAGAAATCCATTTTGATTAACGTTCCGGTAGGGCAATCACAAAACAAATATCAAACCCAAACCATAATCCCGAAATCAATTTTGAACCCAAACTCCCAAATCATTTTCGAACCTCCATCGATAACCTTCCAAATTCTGACTTACGAGTTGCAAGTTGTTGTATTGCATTAGAGAAGGCGTGCACATGGATGACAAAAGTGAATGTAAATTTGGTGCACATGTTATAGTTTATAACTTGTTGTGTATGGTGTTACAAGCATTTCGTAATAGCGTTGTTTGTTATACCAACATCATTATAGTAGAATCTGGATTGCAATTAAGAGCTACAATTTCTGGACAGGGTATCGAAATTGCTGCGATTTGAGTAAAAATTGGTAATTAGTTGTAAATATTTTGGAATGTATTGATGAATTTGCGAAATACAAATGTCTTAGGAAAAGCTTGTAATCAATAGAAAGATGATTATTTCTGCATTTGAAGTATTTATAGATGGAGTTCAATTCCAAGGATGAAAATTATGTTCGATATTGGTGGAAAATTAATTTAAACTGGTCTGACTATCATTCTCTTGTTGAAAATTAATTAAGAATATTTGAGTCTGTTGGGATACACCAATGCAGTTCTTCACTGTCCTGTCTAACTACACAATGCTTGTGTATTTCTATATTTCAGCTAGCATGGCATTTTTAGTTGGTTTGTTTTCAGCTAGAATGAATGCAGAGTGCTAGTTCGAACTGCTATTTCTTCTACTTTATCTCTTTTGCATCATCTCTCCTATTCCATATGATTTGAACATGGAGTCCATCTGACTTGTTTGTTGATTTATAGGAAAACATGGTCGCCAAAAGAGTGCCACACAGGAAGGGATCATCGTCGACCCACGACTTAGTTGAATGACAAAAATTCCAATTCATGCCTACTCTCATGGCAGTTAGAGAAATGCAAATTAAGAGCCTAACATCTGGCCCAGCTGCCACCTTACCTAATGTTAATGTTCCTACCACCGAAGTTAATTTTAAAGTGATCTTCGATGAGTTGCAAAGCATTGATGAGGCGGAATCGTCGCTGTTAAGGGCAGACAGGGCACGAAAAAGAAGAAATGCGAAGATTTTGATGGCCACATCCTTGCAGCCTACAAGCAGAAGGGCACGGGCGGAGTGAAGCTTGGCAAGTAAATCACGATTTTTGGTACTGTGGTTGAATTTGTTTGTCTTTTTTTTTTTTTTGAAGTCGTCATAATTAGGTGCTTTTGTATAGATATGTCATCTTAACAAGTGATTGGGTCATTACATTTTGTTGGCTGCTTTGTGTCCAGAGAAGTTATGCGAACATGTAAATCTTGTAGGGCACACTTTCAGTATCTTTATTTGTTCGTTATTGAGGCCCTTTCGTTTTGATTTGTTGCTCGTACAATGGGGATATACAATGCGGTGCAATAGATGAGATCACAACAGGGAAATAACACACTTAAACTGTTGTATTCATTGTCCACAAAAGTATTCTCAAATCTATACAACGCGTACATTATTTACCCGACATGAATTACACCGATATTTTACAAAGTTCACAAATTAGAAAACATGTGCAATTGAGAAGATGTCCGAGAAATAATGGAGTTATTACAACATTGCATCGAAGTGTGAATACCTTAATCTATTACATCATCGCATCCAAGTCTCAATGCCTTAATGTACTACAACTACGAGTGCCGATTACATGAGCACTAAGTTTGAAAACTACAACATACATCTTTTATTCAATTACATAGTTGGACAAAATTTAAGGAACTCTTCCCTTTCCTTTCCTGTTGTCCTTGGTAGCTCCTTTTCCTTTACGAATCGTTATATTGATAGATATCTCCAATTCTTCTTTTTTTAATTAAACGACTGTTTTCAATATAGATGACAAATCTTCAATCGGATCTTTCGTCTTCGATTTTACACTGGACTCACCGTCAAATTACGAAGGTGTTTCTTGCGACGACGATGGATCATCGATCCAATTGAAATAACCACAGTCTCTAGTACACCATAAGAATAAACGACCTATGTTTTTGTCATTTTTTTTTACCTCCATACATTTCACAAAGCCCAATCTACATTTTCGACATCGTGTCTTTGTTGGACATTCCAACATGTGCCCGCGTATCCTACAACTATGACAAATACCCATGTTTTTCCTTGCCATTCTCAAGTAATGTGTACTCAAGAAAGAAATTCAAAGAAATTTACCCCTATTTTTCCCTAAGACAGATAACCTCTGTGTCATTAGGCTTATAACTCAATTCATACGAGTAATTAGGCATAAATGACATTTAATTCATATCAGTATCCCGTTTCATTTAGCATTTCCTAAATAGCATTTGACATAAACCGGCCCTTTTAAATCAAAAGTCCTTTATCTGTATAGAAATTAAATGCAAAATCAATTCAGAGGAAGTAGTGCTGATGTGTGCAATAACATTTGCCAATTTCACCTTTCAACAAGTAGAATGAAAATAGATGCTTCAAATGGATTTTAGGTTAGGGCTCTTCGTGGGTTAAGGTGAAATCACTATGCAAAAACGAAATGGATTTTGGGGTCAGGGTTCTTCTCAGCGTGAGTTTGGGATTTCCAATTTGAAGGTGAACAGACAATGTTAAACTGAAATGGATTTGGAGGTAGGGCTACGGTTTTGCCATTTTCTCTCTAGGGAAAGAGTTTTGATTTCAATGGCCATTTCACCTCAGTTCACTCATTCTTTCAATAAGGTTCTGTTTAGATGATTTGTCATCCACGCGTACAAGAGGTTGCCATTTTAATAGACAAATCAACTTTTCGTCTTCCATGTGTACATGTTCACAGACGGAATCCATCCAATGGCTATTTTATTGAAACAGAGAGAAGTTCAATGGCTATTGTGAAATATCGTAAAATTCAGTGAGTAAGCCGTGACGATGGGTAAATCTCAGTAGCTAATGAAACAATTAACTCTAGCCTATTTCTCCGTCTCGCTTACTTTATTCCAGTTCTGAGATCGACTGAGAAATCTCTCTCAACAGTGCCGTACGTATATTTGAATATATACAAATGTTCACTAAAATTCTCCTTTTTTTTCCGATTATATTTATATATAACGATTTTTTGTTATTTACATATGGTTGATTTGTGATCAGAAATGAAGTTCGGCCAATGATTTGAAGGGCATTCTTGGCTGTGGTAATTTATTATCTCACTCCTCGATTCTCTAACATGAATAGTCAAGGTCGACCCATATATTTTGAGTGCCCGGTGTGATATTTTTAAAATGTTGTCCCTTTTATATAATTAAAAAAATATATTTCAATAATATTATTTCATTGTAAAAATATGACATTTAATTTTTTTTTATTTTTTTTACGTCGTGAATAAGAAAAGTACAAGTAAAGCTCAAAAACATCTTTTAAACTTTATCAAAATTCATATGTGATCAACAAATAACCATCCAAGCCACTAACTTCTTCATGCAAGGGTGGAAGAGAGGAAAATGACGAAAATGGATCTGGGTTAGTTTTTCACTCTTCACTTTATTCTTTTGGATTTTAGGTTGCTTATTATCTTGTTGGGTTGGTAATTGATTAATGAAGTTAACTCGACAATTTGGATTTGGCCAGTAAAATAGATAGTTTAAATTTTTATTTTTTTCCGAATGCAAGATAGATTAAAATTAGAATTTTTTTCCTTTAATAATACGTTAAATTTAAAAAATATTAACGTAGTATAATTTTTTTACTCATTTTTTTTTATAAATATTGTGCCTTTTAACTTAACTATAATAAAATTTTAAAATTAATAAAATATTTTAAATTTATAATTACTCATATATATACATCTATAATAAAAGGTTTTTTTGGTGCCGATCGCTCAAGTCGCACACCCTTTGGGCCACCTCTGTGAATAGTTAAGACTGTGTTAATGTATCATGCGTGTTTACGTCGTATTGAGTATATAAATTTCATGTTTAAGTACTTTAGTATTTTTAAAGATATTTAATTTCTCTAGTGAAAATATTAACATCGCAAAAGTCTCATGCCATAATTAGGGTAGTCAAACCAACTCTCATTCGAGGTCGAGGCAGTTCATTTATCTAGCCCTAACCTAGAGCCAGGCACTTTCTGATGCTGCAATATTCTCTTCACTAAACTCTTGACATTCTTAATTCTTTCATTTGGAAGTAGCCAAATGGAAATGTAGGTGAAAATGTGTGCATACACTTTATACTGTCTTGGTATTGATGTAAGTATAGAAGATTGAAGTCTAATAGATTATCACAATACTGTGTTGGCTTCTGTAGTTTATGATCTATGAAGTGTGACTCAGTAGACATTATGGTGCTCTCTGGAGGTGCGTTCTATGTTGTTACCAAGGTTGGTACGGGTTTTGTTCGTTAGTTATATGATATTCTGATTGAAATATGATTTGGAATCTGGGAAGGTAATTTGTGATCTGCTCTGTTCTACTGATCCTCAAGAGATTTTTCTGCTTGCTTCTTGTTACTTTGCTTTGAAAGTCTTCCTGCAAGGCCCTTGACCATTTGGCTAGCTTTAAGCATGAATTCTCACTTACCCACAAGCCTTTTTTTTCGATTTTTTCTGTAGTACTTTCTCTTTGTGGATTTATTTTACTAAGTTCAGTTGGGTGGCACGTTTATTTGATTATTTCTCTTCCTTGTCCTTCCTCCTCGTACTGGTTTGAAACAATTTTCAGCTGAAAACTGATGGAGCGTTTGATTATGGGGAAGGCTTGTCAAATGATAACTTTTATGCATGTTGTTGCCTGATAGTAGCATGCTTTCTTGGTTAGAATGGGTCACACACCTCACGGGTTCTTTTCATTCGGAATATAGTTGGAGCTGAAGCTGATGAAGATAGGATTGAGCTGCTTCTGTTGCAAATTAAGGGAAAAGACATCACAGAGGTCATTGAAGCTGGAAGAGAGAAGTTGGCATCTGTACCTGCTGGTGGTGGTGCTGTTGCTGTGGCTGCATCTGCAGCTGGTGGTAGTGGTGCTGCTGCTGCTCCGGCTGTAGCTGAGTCCAAGAAAGAAGAAAAAGTGGAGGAGAAAGAGGAATCAGAAAATGAAAGCTTTTCTGTGAATGATTATAGTACACCAGTTAAAGTAGTTTGTCATACTCTCCCTAACTTCCTTAAATTTGTTAAGAACTTCATAAATTTTGTTCCGATAGTTTATGATTGTGAATGACGTTTAGATTTGGTTGGTGCAATTAAAACATCTTGCTATTAGGGAGTTAGAAAAAGGTCAGTTATTTACATTTTTTTTGTTTTTAAAAATCTAATTTTAATCCACATCAAACACACACTAAATACATAGACGTCAATTCTACATTTGATGGATTATTCTACTTTGACAAATGAATTTTGACATTTTTCTTGACAGATGTGTATGTGGCCATTAATGATTGAATGGCAAAAGTGAATGTGCTTAAAATAATTCAATAATAGAATGTTACGTAATATCATGTCAATCTGTATGACAATGTAGCATGACTCGACATTTGATAGTGAGGAAAAGTGGTAGCGTGCAACACTAATTTCGATCACGAACTATGTTTGAAGAAGTGATGGGTGTATTGCAATCACAGTGTCGATCATCAATTGCTCGTGTAATTGGAGGTCCAACGCAAAGCGCACAAAATCAAATCTCTGCTAGGAAGTCAAATTTATATTATTATTTACATATAATTGTCGGCTAAATTAGTTGATTTGATAGTCTTACGAAGCAATTGACCTGTCATTTCTTTTTCCTACATTCTACCACTGTAAAAGTAACAAGCTGAGTGGAATTGTACAGCTATTTTCTCTTGACAAAATCCTTTATCCAATTTTCGAGAATCTTTTATTGGGGAGTTTTTTCTTTAATGTCAAGCTTTCAATAAAAGAGGTGATAGGTTCAAGAAGAAAATCATAGAGATCAAGTTGAAGTAGTCCCGAATTTAGGATCAAAAAATTGGTAACCACGGCCGGTCCTCAAAATTATGAGGCTTCAAACTATAAATTGTTACGTCACTCTTAAATACAAATGAAATAAACACTTTTAAAATAAATAACTTATTTTTAACTTTTATAAAAATCAATTTATAAATTTTAAAGAAATTTTATGAGCTTAGCAACAAAATTATATGGAATATTATTAAATTTTTTTTTTTTTTTGAATTGACTTTTTTTATATATTTTGGTAAATAGAAAAAAAAAAAAAAGATTAAATATAAAATAT
>CAIGRK010397217.1:0-11352 GCA_903798315.1 Fraxinus greggii | reverse complement strand
TTTTTTTTTTTTTTGCATTGACTTTTTTTCTAGATTTTGGTAGATAGAAAAAAAAAATAAAGATTAAATAGAAAAGATATAGCACTAGGTAATAGTTTAATTGTATGCACATTTTATTCCTTAAATCAAGAATGTAAATTAAATATCCAAGTACTTTGAGTTCAAATTTAATCATATTTTGTTTTTTGAGGAAATTACATAATTCCAGGTGTTTGGAGATTGAAATTCAAAAATCGGGAACCAAGTTTCATTATTCAAAAACCAGGTATGAATATTATCTACTCCCAATTCAATTTCAAACCCTAACCATTTCCCTTTGTCATTTTCTTTCCACCTCCCCTCTTCTCTCTCTCTCTCTCTCTAAACGCCGCACTTCTCCTCTTCTCCCATCTTCTCTCATTCTCTTCGTGGCTGCAACGGCGACTTTCGTGGTGCATCATCCCTGCTGTTGCTGGTGGGTAGTGGAGGCAGTCGTCGTCGCCCATCGTTGTGTGGGGGTTACAGCGCCGACAACCATCTGGAGAGAGAGAGAGAGAGAGGTGAGAAGCAAGAGTTTTAGAGAGAGAAATGAAGGAGATACTGTAGTCAAACGTCGCACGCGCAACGGTACAAATCCGCTAGGCTCACTGGACTATCTACTCTATTGCCTAACGACAATGAAATGCACGTTGTGATGGTGCTTGGATCTGAGCGTCGCTGCAGCGAACTGTGCGCTCGCTCGCTCAGACTTTAGTCGCCGCAGCTACGTTCAGTCGCATTGGTGGTGGGTGTGTATGCTGTAGGTGCAGCGGTGGTGACGGCGTGGTGCAGTGGTGTTTGACCAATTGTGGTGGTGCAAATGTGGTGTGTGATGGGTTCGAATCTAGTTGGTGGTGGTGGTGATAGTGTGTGGTTGGATGCGGTGGTGGTGAGTTTGTTGGTGGAGATGTGGTGGTAATGTTGGTGGCCATGGTGGTAATGGCGACAACAGGGTGATGGTGGTCAATAGTGGCGAAGTGGTAGCGTCAGTGGTATGTGACCAAATATTTGGTCATCTATGACCAAGTATTTAACTGTGACATAAAAGTTTGATAACATGTGACTGAAAAATAATCAGTGATCAACAAATTTGAAAATTTGTGACCAATGAAATTAACTGCGACCCATAAATTTTTGAATTTGTGATCTTGAAATCATCTGTGACTAATTAATTTGATAATATGTAATCAATAAATAAATTGTGACATATAATTATGTATATGTGACCATTAATTGTATAATTGTGACTTAATTAATAAATATTTTTAATTAATTACCCAATACCTAAGTTTTGAATTGTTAAACTATATACCTGACTTTTGAATTGGTGTAAACCATTCATCTGTATTATGAATTTTTCCCTTGTTTTTTTGTTACTTTTTAAAGGACTAAATGGCCAAACTAAAAGAAATATGAAGGAAAACTTTTATTAGGCTGTTTGATTTGAATATTTTTTGAGGCCCTTCAGATCTTAAGGTAAACTAAGTCATTGCCTTGGGCCGGGCCGGGCCGGGCCGGGCCCTTGAACATGATAAGCCGAATAGGCTTTTTTATGTCGAAAGTCCCACAACTAGCTATCTTATAACAGAGTTCTTGCCCGGCTCTGGCTTGTCCCTTACAATGTTCAAATTTCATTATTAGTAATCCGCTTCCTATGATTAGAATGCATTTGATATACTTGACTTTTGTATGCGTATTTGTTTTATTAAGTTATGTGAAGCGTCACGTTTATGGTTGAAGTACACGAACCAATGAAGTTTGGAATTGAATTAATGAGCAAATTACTGTCACACAAGTAGATACAAATATCATTAATATATGAAAATTATAATTACTTACTAAGCTTTCTTCTTGGACCACTTTAATTATTCTGAGATGTTTATTTCAACATGATAATTCTTTTAACTGCAGAAATAAATAAATAATTTGTGCATGTGAAAACAGAAAGAAATGAATTGACAGCCAACAGCACAACCTAACGTTGATTGCAGGGGCGTAGGCAGACAATTAAAGTTAGGGGATACAATCAAACATGTAAAAAAGTTGGGAAAAATTTTACAATCGAAAATTTTCATCCAAAAATCATACCCCATGTAATTTTGTATCCGAAAATTTACGTGAAATATGATTTTTTCTGATGTAAAATTTCGAAAATTTTTGATGTCATATCCTATATAAATTTCTTAATAAAATAATACAAAATGCATTGAGAAATTTGTATCACAAAAATAATAAATGTTAATGAAATAACTATTTTTTTTTAAATGCGAGTTAGACGCCTCTTTTTAAGACTTACATTTGACGTATCTTTAACTATTTTCGATATCTGTTTGAACTATTTGATATTCCTATAATGTAGTCCTCGAAACGAGTGTTGAGATGATATAACCGATTTGTAGATTTGTTTGCTGTACGATAGTCGGAAATTTTTTAAAGTTAGCATGTTTATTTTATATGCCTATAATGTAGTTCTCAAAACAAGTTTTGAGATGATATACGCGATCTGTAGATTTGACTTCCGTACGATCGGCGAAAACTTTTTAAAGTTAGCATGTTATCGAAATTCTCGAAATACTAATTTTAAACCGCCTACTTTGACAAGTCGTAACATTTGCTACGATTGATCGTTTCGCACGCTGTTAACGACATAAAAAATAGACTGTGAACACTTCGAAATGGTATTAAGAATGCAATATTTCGATTTCGTTTCACATTTTATAATGATTTCGAAAATGGAAACAAAATATAGAAAATAAAAATTAAAAAAAAAAGTTGGGGGTGGGGCACGGGCCCCCTAGGCCCAGCCCTGGGTCCGCCGGTGGTTGATTGGAGTACTTAATGGAGAGAGATTTTTTGGAATCCACTTCATTTTATTCACGAGGACACGTAACGTTGTACTACAAATTAACTACTACATTCAAGAAACTTCCATGTTCAAGTTGTTGTAGCCAAAAAATTCTTCATCAGTAACGCATATATTTCAAGAATCTTGCTACAGTCTCAAATGTATAGACATAATTTTTAACATAATGCTACGTGATATTCTATTATTGAATTATTTTAAACACAATCAACTATTTCATTAAATTATTTGTTTCCATCTCATCATATGTCGCCGTTAAATCTTTTCTGGCAAAGTGACAAAATTCATATTTTAATCATGAATTAATCTACTTTGCCAAATTTTTTAACATCTTGGATGACGAAATAAGGTGTGACAACAAGTGATTAAATGTCAATGCTGACATTTTTTTAAACTGGCTAATTACAGAATGACATATGACATTCTATCAAGGAATGTGACAAAAGTATTTGACAATGAAAGCAAGGTTTTTCAATCATAGTAGTCACTAACAACTTTTTATGCTTTTCGTATTTCAATGCGTTTTTTAATTAAGAAGTTGATTTTGAACCTATTTAAATAATTTTTTCAAAATATTTGTTTGATTAGAAGACTTACTATAAGAAGCTAGCATAATGTAGAATATTCATAAAGCTCTTTTCACGAAGTAATAGCAAAAATTAAAATCACGTCAAACCAAGTCTTAGCGTTTCATTTGTTTATTATAGAGAAACTTTTGAGATCATTGCAAAGATTTCAGCTCTTGGGGGAAACAATGTGTACATGCTAAAGAGAATTGAAGGACAAAAAGCCTTTCTTGAAAAAGGAAATGAAGTGCCAGTTTATCTTTACAAAGTGATTAATTTTGTGATCATTACATGTAATTATGAAATTATTTGAAAATTTATGAACAATAGAAAAGTATCAATCATAAGACTTGAGTTTTATATTTTCAATACGTCCCTTATGACCTTACATAATTTTTTATTTGTTTTTTGTTGTCCTTCACTTCTTAAATTCTATAAATAAAAATCAACAAGAAATATTATAGTAGGTTGGAGTAGATATTTGAATTAATATTGAAAATTGACGTGTATCTACCACATAAATTTATATGTTGCTTGTGGGGTCATTTCAGTATATTCATATCAAATCATTAATTGCATATGTAATGCGTTTTGTTTTGTCTTGCATCATCAACAATTAACAAAAGAAGTTAAAAAAAAGGAGAATCAATAACCACCAAAAACTCAAATAAAACTATTAATGGTGCACAATGTTATTTATCACCATTAACGTTCATCAACAATATAAATTTGCTGTCCTAGCCTCCATATCTCGTTGACCGTCATTCCAATTAAATTTTGACACTTCAAATGAAACGTTATCATAATTTTAAAGTGTCAAACTTTTGAAACTGTATTGTATAGAGGAACACAGAGATATGGACAATAGATGTGAACTCGTGATCGTAAATCACCTTATCCGTTGTTCAATAAATTAAAATATATCACGACTCAATTGAATGACGAATTGCGTAGGTAACTTCACCTAGATGGGTGATCAACATATCTAGTGATAATAATTCATTTAAAATATAGAGAATTATTTGTAATAATTTAAACAAAATTATCCAACTAGGAGCGAGCAAGTTAAATAATTTTATTTTATGCATATGATAGCGAGTATATATTCTAACAATCATGCTACACAAACAAGTTGAGTGGTAGAGATTAAAAATATGGGGACGAGGCGCAACATCATCATTGAGAGAGAAAAAAAAAAGTTAGCCGTACCACTTCCCAAGTGTATGCCAACTCATACATCCAGCAAAATATTCAAAACTCCAAAATCTGACTTTACAAAAAATCCCAATCATTTAAAAGCGTCACATAAGGGGAAAAAAACAACAGCAAAGGTAATGAGATCGCAAACTTAGATCAAATACATGATAAAAAATATTAATTAACGGCTATCAATCTTAAAAATAGATAAAAATAACGTCTTGAATTGCTAAGAAAAGAATTCCCATTCCACACGGTAAAACTAGAGCAGATCCGCATTCATCAAATGCTGTCGGATAAGATGACAATTGAAATTTTAGGTTTTTTGGCCCGACGTTGTTGAAATGCACTAACGATTCAAATGAAATCACTGCCGGAGAAGGTGGCGGTTGAGATTTTAGGACAACATCGATTGATTCCCCTAAGGGTTTGGCGATTGATTTTGGGGAAATCTGATTTCTGTGCACAAGTGAATTGGTTTTCAATTGAAGTTTAAAGAAGAGACATGTTTGTTTTGGCTTACTTGGAGTTGAGTTGGAACTTGTTTTCACATTTGAAGATATTTAACTTGCCATGTCATTTTTACGTCTGTAAACAAGTCTACTAACAGATTTCAACATACGAGTGATGAAGTTGGACGAATCAAAGTTCAGTGGTCAATAAAACGTTTCATAAAGTTCAATAACTAAGTCGCAACATTATATAAAGTTAAGTGACCACTCAAACATCTAACCCCATTATTTACCAAATCTCGCGCGTAATGCATTCTACCAACGCTGGTTGGTTTACGGGGAAAATAAACATTTGACACTGCACATGCAGAATCCATCCCTCCGCTCTCCGGCGACCCTATTCTCTCTCTCTAAAACTCACTGAGTCACCTCCGAGTTCTGTGACAATTTTAATGGAAGTCGATAGCACACACGCTCTCACACCCTACGATCTCAATTCGCTACTGTCTTGTACATCTTCGAACCATTCGGAGTTTCGGAGCCACGAGATGTTGGAGGAGGTTACAATGACGGTGAACGGTCAGGAACTGGATGAGTCTCTGTCAGCTGGTGATCCGGCAAGTTTTCCGACGAGATGCTCCTTGAGTGCGGCCATGAGAGTACAGAAGGTTTACCGGAGCTATCGTACGCGGCGCATGTTAGCAGACTCCGCTGTGGTTGCTGAAGAGCTCTGGTATTCTTTTCTTTAAACGTAAAATGGCTAACTTTTAGAGTACTGGGTTGTAATTTTATTTAAAAAAAAAAATTTAGGTGGCTAGCGATAGATTATGCGCGATTAAATCACAGCACTGTATCCTTTTTCAACTTCATGAAGCCAGAAACAGCAGCATCGCGGTGGAATCGTGTCAGTTTGAATGCTTCAAAGGTAAAAAATATGATTTCTTCTTGTAGTTAATTAAACATATTTCTAATTTTTAAGATGAGGATAAAGACAATAAGATTAAACATTTGGTCGTATTACGAAGAAGACATCAGTTATTTAATTTGTATTTGACTAAATATGTGGCCAGGTGGGCAAGGGTTTGTCTAAAGATGCCAAGGCACAAAAGCTGGCTTTTCAACACTGGATTGAAGCCGTGAGTTACTCTTTTCTGGGCCGGAGTTTAAAGTACCAATTTTTAATTGCAAGCTATGTTCTATTGATATTGGATACTATCTGCTTTATTTGGTACTGGCTCTTTGATTATGAGAATTTTGTGTAGTTGGATTTCATTTGTGTGCTCTCAATCTAGATTGATCCGAGGCATCGATATGGGCACAGCTTGCATCTTTATTATGAAGAGTGGTGTAAGACTAATGCTGGTCAGCCCTTCTTCTACTGGTGAGAGAAATTTGAATTAATTGGATGCCATGAATTTCTACTTTGAGCGTCTTTTGATATTGTCTAGGGTCATAGTTCTTCATCTAAGCAGGTCAAGTATATGATGTCTCATGTATGGTTGCGCTGAGTGAGAGGAATGAATGCATGATCATGAATATTTGTATTGATTATAAACTTATGTTGTAAGTTTCATGATACTTACAGAAATGTTTCGGCCAAAAAATGTAAATGAAACTTGTATCAGTGTTCTTTCCTTTTCAAGTCTGTGGTAGTAGGGCAGGATTTTTATGAAAACAAATCTATAAGAACCTGTAATACTAGAGTTATTAATTTCCGATAATCTAGGACCAAAAGCATATAGAAACCAACATATCTACTCTGTACAGGCTGGATCTAGGAGATGGCAAAGAAGTTGATCTCAAAGAGTGCCCAAGATCGAAACTTCGTCAACAATGCATCAAGTATCTTGGACCCGTACGTGATCAAAATTGCATTACTTTCTGCAAGGCGTTTTGTTTAACTTTTCTGTGCTTAAGTTAATTAATATAAATGACTTGAAGCGTCCATTATAAGATTGGAACACGTAAAATGCTCAGTGGTTACTGATGCAGCCACTATAGTTAATAATGCAAACTTATAGTGGTATAGTGACTATGCTTCTACTCTTTTTCTTTCTAAAAATCTTATTCTTTGTTCTGACTCTGTGTGTTTTCAATCTGGAGTTCTTAATTTTATATTTATCTTTAATGTGGTCAGCAAGAGAGAGAACATTATGAATACGTCGTTGTTCATGGGAAAATATTGCACAAACAAACTGGAATACCTCTTGATACAAACAATGGATCGCTGGGGTTGAAATGGATATTTGTGATGAGCACCTCTAAGAGACTTTACATTGGAGAGGTAAGGTCTAAAACTAAGTAACATTACTGGTATAATCTTGCTTTTTACCCTCATCTTAAAAATATTAATTCATTGAAATATCTACATTCTAATTGCCTCAGAAAAAGAAGGGATATTTCCATCATTCCAGCTTTCTTGCTGGAGGGACTACTTTAGCCGCCGGGAGGCTCATTGTGGAAGATGGAGTACTTAAGGTACTTTTTGTTATTTGTCATTATCAAATCTGTTGCTTTTAAGATAGATCAGTCTTTTGTATAATTTAATACTAAGCCCATGTTTGGTAGGAATTAAAATATATATTTTAATCTAAGTCAAAGTCAACAATTAATTTTAACAATATATTTTATGAGTTCTACAACTTTTCAACCACACATTTCAACAACTTCTATCAAAGTCTACTAAAAATTTGATTTTAATCCCCATTAAACAGGGGTTAAGTTTCATATTTGGTTCTGATTTGTATAACATGTTATCACTCTAAATTCCGAGTCCCTAGATTAACAGGTGCTTGTACTTTCTTTCAAGTTGACAAATCATAGACTAACAATTCTTATGAAGACCAAATTGTCCTTAAAATTGACAGTCCAAATGATAAATGTTGTTATTATTTCAATCTGATATGCTGACAAGCTTCATTAGTTTACTTTGACTTTGTTGAAGCAAGTCAATCACTATACTTTGAAGTCCAAAGCATGAAACCTACTATTTACCAGATTGAGCAAATCCCTACTTGATTTTCATTTAAGATGCCTGCCTACTGGTAGAATCCCAGATTTTGCTTGTGCTTTGTGAACATAAAATGAATTGATTGTCTATTTTTTGTACTGGAAATAAAGAACAGAATGTAATTGCAACTGAATGAAATGAAACTTTAAATAGTTTGTTGAGCTTTCAAGAGTCTCAACTCTCTCCCAATCGACACCCTATTTCTTCCTAACCAATCCTACTTCCCACCTCCTTTATTTATAATTTGATGCCTATCAATTCTATTAAATCTCCATAAAACCTCCCCTACTTTAACTAACTGAATGAAAATATTCACATGCCATTGGGGACTATCACGTACTTAGACGATGAACTGTTATGCTAATGACAGAGATTATGAATTTATCACCATACACTGCTACCACTTCAAATTCGATTTCAGTACTTCATAGAATAAAAATCTTAGGTTGTATAATGTTCACAAGGGCAGAGATAGATTGACTAATTGGAAGCTTGTTATTGATTTACTTGCACGGTGGAGTCACTTGGATCATAAATGAATTTGCAAGATCAAACTACAATTTTCTGGGATAATATTTGTTTATCTGACTATTGTAATGGAGTTAGGAGGTCCGATAATTGTTTCAATATCAGATATCCTTTTCTATGATTAAGATTTTGCTATGATATATTTCCAACTATTGCAATCACATCTCGCTTTCTCCAGTGTATCTCAGCTTACAGCGGACATTATAAGCCAACTGATGATAGACTTGACAGCTTCTTATCATTTTTGAAGGAAAATGGAGTCAACCTGGATGAAGTTGAGGTATATCACCTACATTTTGTGTTCCATGGAATATCACATGCACATCCTTGACCATGGCTCTTGCCTTTTGCCACCTTCCTGTAAATTATTTGATAAGTAGCATTGTGGACTGCAAGACGGTTGAATTGATTGTGAGGTTGTTTGGGGCTATTGCTCTTTCAGATATTCTTAAAAAATTGTTGAAGTGCATCCACATTAATATATAGTGCACAAGATGATAATAGAATTGTGTATCTTTTCAAAGCTGTTTAGTTCTTTTTTTCTGTTTTTTGTTCACGTAATTGTGGTTCTGGTTTTTTTGTGAGATATAACAAATAGTATTAGTGAAAATTCCCTCACTGATATGCAAATTCTGGCGCGTCTCTGATTGAAGTATACAAAAGGACAGTGGATAAAATCACAGGAACTAAGATTGCTCTTTAAAATGTTGTTTGTGGTAAATAAGCATACCATCCTGCGATCATCAGGGGGTAGATAGTTTTGATATACACAAGTAGGTCTGAATGTAATATTTGCTATAGAGGTTTCTTCAGTGGGCTTGCTGTTCTCTCGGTGGCTCACACTGAGTTTCACTTCTGAATGTTAATCCTTTCTTAGCATTTATGGTGTGAGTAATATCCCTCGTCTTATGTATCAGATACAAAAAGCAAATGATGATTACGAGAGTTATGAAAGCGGAAAACCTGCTAAAGATCAGTCTGCAACTGTTGTTTCATCAATCTCAGATTCCGTTCAACCTGATATTCCCAATAGAGAGGAAAAAGACCCTTCATTAGAAGCAACCAAAGCTCCTAAGGCTGAAACTAAAGTCGAGTACAAGAGGACGCTCTCTGGTGGCCTTCAGAGCCCTAAAGCAAATGTCCCACAGAGAGCGATATTGCAAAGGATTAATTCCAAGAAGGCCGCCAGTTCATATCAATTAGGTCAACAACTCTCCCTCAAATGGTCATCAGGTGCTGGCCCAAGAATCGGTTGTATTGCTGACTACCCTGTTGAATTGAGATTACAGGCATTGGAACTTACTCACCTTTCGCCACGAACTTGTCCTGAATCATCGACCCCAAGGAGGATTGCTGCTGTTGCTTCACCTACAGCATGTAGGCAGAACTTAGTAATGGAAATATAACGAGCTCTTGACTTTCAGTCCCGTGTTTTTGGCTTCTCTTCTAGCATTTATCCTATAGTGTCGTGTTGCGTATACATAATCTGCTGATATTACTTTACAATCTCAACGTGTAGTCTGATCTGTGCCTGCGTTACATCCTATTTTCTGCTCTGTTTGAGAAACTTAATGCAAGTAGTTGAGACAGATTTTATGTAGCATTTGCTGTCAAATAATGAAGATTGGTTATTTTATGCTCCACTTATCTTTATATTATATGTAGTAGTATCAGGAATCATAGGCGGATTCAGAAATTTATATTTAAATGTCTGAAATTTAAGAAATTCAATTTATAGAAGTTCATATATAAAATAAAAGTTATTAATAGCTTGTTTGGGAGGAATTTTAATCCGATTTTAATTAAAAATATAGCCGTTATTGGGTCACACTCATCTAATAAAAGTCAACAATAACTGCTAATTTTTCAATTTTAATCCGATTTTAATCTCTACCGAACACGTCCTAAATAACATTTATGTACGTTTTTAGATATATAATATTTTTCATTAAACCTGAAAAAATAAGTTGCTGTAAAATATATTTTTAAAATAACTGTCTTTTACCTTTAAAAAAAAATGTAATATGCTCAACCATGTTTGAAATAAAAAGTTTGTAAACAAAGCAAAATTACAATATTGGTCCCAAGGTATGTAATTGTATTGTCTTGGTGATTAACGTTATATACAATGATTTAGTTTCAGCTTTTGAACATTTTATTATAGTCGCTGAATAAATTTACAATGATGAGCGATAGAACCAGAACTAAAACTTGAACTAGAACTAGAACTAGAACTAGATTCTAGGGTGGATTAGCTAATTTAAAAAAAGATATAAGGAGAATAATATTACGTAATCAATAATTCAATTCATAATATGAGATTACCTAGCCAAATTGTGCGCGACAATATTCACGGTATAAATTCATCGTTGAATTAGAAGATCTCGCTTAGCTTTACATAGTGAATCTCATCCATCCATCTCTATATTTTTTTGTTTCATCGTTTCATTATTTGGAATTTCTGTCAATGGTGTAGAGGAAGAGCTTTATGATCTATGAACTCAAGAAACATGATAGATTGACAAGTTCTGGTGCTAGAATAATTTGTTATTCGTCCTAACAATAATGCTAATTTTTTGGTCCCTTCTTTAGAATATTCTTATTCTTCTATGAAATCATTAATTTTTGGTCTTTTCAGGATAATTAGTTGAGATATGTGGAAATTACAAAAATTCAGGTGTTTAAAGATTGATTTTCAAAAATCAGGTAATAATTTTA
>CAIGRK010397209.1:0-10972 GCA_903798315.1 Fraxinus greggii | reverse complement strand
AAAAAATCTGATTTTTGAAATTTGTTCTTATTTTTGAAATAACACATACTTAACATCTTAAAAATGAAATTTTCCCTCAAGTTAAATTCTAAACAAACAGAGACTAAGGCTAAATATTGAGAGACGTAAAACAGAGAGTTTTCATGTCTTTACCTTTCTTCATCATATGACATTATCCAATCGCTCAATCTTCCCCCTTCTCTCTCTAAAACTCTCTACATTAAAATACAGTATATATATACACACACACATACGCAGTTTATTTTCTCCACCCATCAATCAATCTCAGATCATCGAAATATTCGATACCCTAACAATTCAATTCGTTTTAAAAGCTTTCAAATTTCTTGATTCAATTTGGATATAATCTTTGTATAATTCTTCAATCCTTGTATAAATTCTTTCAATTTATTTGTAACGTTTGTTTCAAGTTAGGGTTGTGTTTTGTTTACAACTGAAAAATACATACAACAAAGAATGTTTTTTTGAGGAATTTGTTGCTTTGTATTAATCAAATTTGTAATCAGAAACTATAGAACTGCCGGTTTTAAATATATATTTTTTGGTTTGTCTTTTGGTCCGGTTGATGGAAAAGTAAGAGGGGCAAAAGGGGAAAGAACTGAAGGGCTGTGCAATTGAACCGTTTTTTTTTTTGTTGCTATTTGGATGGTTTTTGGATGGTTCTGGAGCTGTGACTTGTAAGCTGAAGTGGAGACACGCTGAAAACTTTAATAATTTTTAGGGTTATTTGTTATATTCTTATAAAGCGTGATTTTGCTGAGGTTATGATCATTATTGTTTTGAGAGGTGAAACGGCTGAAATGTTGTGAGTGTGTTTTACCTTGTTGATTTTTAGCTTTGTTGGGCTTTGGGGATGAGGAATGATAGCCAGAATAGTGGTGGTTCTGGTGCTGGAGGGGTGCCACAGTCTGGTAGGGGCAATAATGGGATCATTCCGACTTCAATTAAGTCTCTTTCCAGCTACTGGAGGATTGTTTCCTCAGGAGCCTCGAGCATGGCATCCACGGTGAAGTCTACCGCCTCTGCTGCTTCAGCTATGGTGGACAGGGACAGTGAGTCCCCCCAATATCAGGTGATATTTTAAGGATTTTAAGCTTCTTTTTGACTGCATGATTTGCTGAAATTGAGTCGCTACATGATACTGTAAAATGGAGTTTTCCTAGTTTAAAATCCTTCTGTCCAAAAGGGAAAAAAATGTTTAGTTGGTGATAAAGTTGAAATTAATAGTTACATGGGAGTATTTGACGAAATCTTTGACTGCTATAATTCATTTTGGGTTTGAGATGGAAACTCATTGCTTCGAATCTTAATGTTTATGTTTCCTGTGTTTTATTTTTGTTAGTATCTTCTTTTAACCATTTTTCATCATAATTCTTGGGTGAAGACAAATTGTGGCAACAAGGTTTTGCATGCAGCAGTGTTCGCTTCTAGGAACAATTTAATCTATGAACAAATGAACTCTTTTTGTGATTTTGCTGAACATTTTGAGACTGGTAAATGCAAGAATGTATTGGTTTAATTTTGCAGGGTTCCTTTTATGCAAAGACATAGAGTTTTTTGACATGTGAATATGTTGCGTTCTTGCTTTATATGATAGAAATGGTTCCCCATCAATTTGGGATATGTTAAGTATTGGATATCCTTGAACAAAGTAACTGTTGAAAACGGTTAGTATAGGATATTGGTGTATGCACAATGTGTTCGTACTCTTGTCAAAAAGGTTTGTCTCCTTGCTTCGTTACTGCAAAATTGCTGGTCGGCTGTTCAACATTATGCCATGGTTGCATAATTGATTATACTTCAGCAATTTATTAGAGGACTTGCGTGTTTGTTCATACAGTCTGACAATATAAGTATTGCGAGATTTCTTGAGTAGTGGTGAACCTCATGATATCAGGGTGTAAAGGAGGGTCATATGATTTAACATTTGTCTGGGAGGCGTGTGTTGCTCACTTAAGCCTTCTATCAATCTAATGAGTAATGCAATAACGATTATCAGTCTAGGTAGAATTCATTGATATGTAATCTAAGTAGGACCCATATCCCTACATTTATGATGGCATATCAATTAATACTTCTTAATTGTTACCTTGACTGATGATGATAATCAGTCTAGATAGATAGTATTATTCCAGTGCAATCTATGTTTCAACAGCTATTGCTTGACAGTTGCTCTTGAACTTCACAACACCCTTATAAATTAATTGTGATAGTACCATAGTTTCAACAAGAAAACTGGTTAACTGGCCTGTCAACCATCCAGTTGGCCATAGTGGACTGGTTTACATATGAACCCGTCAATACCTGCGAATAGTCGGTCAAAATCCGGGTAAATTGCAACCAAACTGGATCTGAACCCGCCTTTAGTAAAAATATGAAGATTCCTGTGCCAGACAAGTTTTGGACCTAATATAAATAGACATTTGTCCACTTTGCTAGTACGTGAAGTAATGTAAGCAACTACCCAAGAATTGATGATTATTATCTATCATTATTAAAAATCGAGTATTTGAGCATTTAATGTTTTTAATTAATTATAATATTCTTATTTTATCACCACAGAACTAACTTATTGCATGACTCAAATTTTTATCATGTAGTTATATTTTACACTGATCTATTCATTTTAAAAATATATTTTTTATATAAATATTCGTCAAACATTAACCTGGCTGTTAAACCAATGATTTAGTGGTTGAACTAGTGACCCACTGACCCAGTGATCTGGCTAGGCCAGTGGCTGGGAGTTTTAAAACTATGAAGAATACTTTACAACAAAGTTAAAAGGCTCAATGATATAGAACTTGGGCATTCTCTTGAAAAATATATAGTTCTTATTTCTGACTGCAAGTCAAGTGAAAAAAGGAAATTTGGGATCTCCAAAATATTGGTGAAGAAGTTTGTCTGGCTAATAACAGCTTGAAGTTTTGTTCCTAATTGGGTGATTCAACAATGTAGTGCCGATAAATGTACAGAAATATTATCTTGTGGTGCCAGGCAATATGTATATGCCTTCACACCAATTTTCATTGAATACCATTTTTTCTGTTCTGCTATGGATTTTTTAGTATAGCATGATATAATTATATGACAATCACCTCTTGTATTTGCTTATTGTTGATCTTTCCATGATTGGTTCTTGGGTGTCTTTCTCTATGTCATGCCAATTGGTACTATGATATTTGCCATTCCCAGTTCAGGTGTGCTAGATCTATTTGGTATGGTTGATTTATTTTTTTTGTACCTTTCAACCAATTGAAGGTTTGCTGGGCTGGATTTGACAAACTAGAACTCGAGGGAGGCATCACAAGGAAAGTTCTCTTGCTCGGCTACAGTTATGGCTTCCAGGTTTGGGATGTTGAAGAAGCAGACAATGTGCGCAAACTGGTTTCCAGGCATGATGGTCCTGTTTCATTTATGCAAGCATTACCCAAGCCAACAGCATCAAAGGAATCTGGAGACAAGTTTGCTGATAGTCGCCCATTGCTGATAATTTGTACTGATGGATCGTTTTCTGAAGGCAATAACATTCAGGAGGGGTATGGTGGTGCTCGTAATGGGTTCACCCAACACTGCCATGGTTCTGTTAATGGTAGTTGTATGCCTACAGTAGTTTGTTTTTATTCGTTGCAATCACAATCATATGTACATCTTTTACGGTTTCGGTCGGTTGTTCATTTAGTGCGATGTAGTTCTCGAGTTGTTGCTGTTCTACAATCAGCTCAGGTGTGTTTCACCATGTTTTAAATTCATCAAAAATTATACCTTTCATCCTTTGCTGTCCTTTTTCTCGTCAGGTTATGTTGATAAGATATGTTTTATGCAGATACACTGTCTCGATGCTTTTACGCTGGAGAGACAGTATACAATTCTTACAAATCCTGTTGTTATGGGTGACTGTGGATCTGGAGGTATAGGCGTTGGGCCACTTGCAGTGGGTCCCAGGTGGATGGCTTATAGTGGAAGTCCAGTTGCCATCCCAAATTCAGGTCGTGTGAGTCCACAACATCTTAACCCATCTGTTAGTTTCCCTAGTCCTGCTTCAAATGGAAGCCTTGTTGCACATTATGCAAAAGAGTCGAGCAGGCAACTAGCTTCTGGTATCGTTACACTAGGGGACATGGGTTATAAGAGATTATCGAGGTACTACTCTGAGCTGTTGCCTGATGGAAACAATTCTCTGCCAGGGAGTGCACATGCAGACAGTGTTGGCATGGTATGTATAATTCCCAAGCGTGCATCTTTTTTATGGTTTGCGGAAACCCATTTTTTGTATGTGACTATTGTTGCTGTGTCTGTCAAATTTCTTTTACCTGCTGCGCAAGTTATTGAACCTAATACTGTCACTGCACTGTAGTGTAGTGTACTGGGAATGTTTCTTCCCAATTTTGGTGAATATATAAGATATTCTTTAGGTATAGGATTAGTAATATCTGATTAATGTTTATTGTGCGTCACAACAGGTGCATTTCTGATTTTTGTATGTTTACCTTGATTATTTTGTTCAGGAAACTGATGTTTGTGTGTTCTCTCACATATTCCAGTTTGAAATAACGTTTTCCTCATTTTGTTTCTTGTTTATTCATCAGGTCATTGTCAGAGATGTTGTCAGCAAAAGTGTTGTTGCCCAGTTTAGGGCACATAAACATCCTATATCATCTTTGTGCTTTGATCCTAGTGGCATCCTGCTAGTGACGGCTTCAGATCAGGGCCACAACATTAATGTTTTCCGTATAATGTCTGAACTTTCTGGAGGTTACTCTGAAGCTGCTTCTGGCCCATCTTATGTCCATCTTTACAGGCTGCAACGTGGTGTCACACCTGCAGTAAGAACAAAAGAGTTGTTTTTTATCTTCTTATATGCGGATGCTATTGACAGCAAATAGGATTTATCTGATATTGTTTTCTGTTTGATAATGTTTTTTAGGTCATACAGGACATAAGTTTCAGTAGCAATAGCCAATGGATTATGGTTAGTTCTTTAAGAGGGACAAGCCATCTTTTTGCTATTTCTCCTTCAGGGGGTTCGTTAAACATTCAGTCCTCTGATGCTTGTTTNTATGTCCATCTTTACAGGCTGCAACGTGGTGTCACACCTGCAGTAAGAACAAAAGAGTTGTTTTTTATCTTCTTATATGCGGATGCTATTGACAGCAAATAGGATTTATCTGATATTGTTTTCTGTTTGATAATGTTTTTTAGGTCATACAGGACATAAGTTTCAGTAGCAATAGCCAATGGATTATGGTTAGTTCTTTAAGAGGGACAAGCCATCTTTTTGCTATTTCTCCTTCAGGGGGTTCGTTAAACATTCAGTCCTCTGATGCTTGTTTTAGTGCTAGAAACAGTGGATACAGTTCGATGAAGAAGCCTGCAGTTCATGGGCCACCAAATTCAGGGATACAGCTTCTAACCCAACAAATTATTTGTCCATCTGGTTCCCCAATTTCACTTTCTCCTCTTATCAGAATAAGAAATGGAAATAATGGTTGGAGAAATGCTGTAAGTGGTGCTGCAGCAGCTGCTACTGGGAAGACGAGTTCTCTCCCTGGGGCTATTGCTTCAACTTTCCATAACTGCAGAGGTGATGATGTGTATGGACATGCCAATTCTCTCAAGACAAACTACCTGCTTGTTTTCTCTTCTTCTGGTTGTATGATACAATATGCATTGGGTATCTCTGCCGTGCTAAATAGTGTGACAGCTTTACCGGGAGTGAATACCAGCTCTGAATCAGATCTAGATGGTGATGCAGGGTTAGTAGTTAAGGCAATCCAAAAGTGGGATATTTGCCAGAAACTAAACAGGAAGCAGCGGGAAGATGATATTGACGTATATATCGAAAATGGAAATTTAGATCGTGCTAAAGTATTTCCTGAAAGAACCAGACAGGATGATAGTGTGTGTTCCGTTGTCATGGGTGCACCAACGAAAGATAAGATCACAACTGAAGAAAGACATCATATGTATGTATCTGAGGCAGAGCTGCAAATGCATCAAAATCAGAGTCCATTGTGGGCGAAACCTGAGGTACTTGATCGGTCGCATAAAATTTGAAATGGTGTTTTAGCAAATTTACTCCTCCATCACTGTGATGCTTGACATTTTTTATCCTATTATCTTTTGGCAGATAAATTTTCATTCCATGTTACTGACTGATGACTTTAATGAAGATGATGAAGGTGCTCGTAGGGGAGAGATTGAGATTGAAAAAATCTCCGTTGAGATGCTTGTAGTTAGGTCAAAAAAATTGGTTCCAGTTCTTGATTATCTACAAACTTCTAATCTTCATTTTCCAGGGAGGTGGGTTGAAATGTTAAACATTTTCTAGTTTATTTTATATTTAAATATAGCTGTGCGCCTTTCCACTCTGCTCTTCGAGGTTTGTTGACTAATTGTCTTATTGTGGTTTCTTATGTTTGATTTTAATTTCTTCATGTGTATTGTGCCGAATTCTAATAAATTCTCGTTATCATTCAGAAATCCTATTATGAATTGCCACAATAACGGGCAATTGCTATGCCAGAGGTCTGACATGTCTGAAGGATCTGGCTCTCATGATATGATGACCAATGATGGCATTGTTATGGCGGAACCGCACGATGGTGCTGGAAGAACAAGCAGGGGCAATGTAAATGCTAATGTTAGCCCAATAGCAAACACTAGGCCTCAGACTGTACATACTAGAGAGAACTCTGCAGGAGAGACCCAAATTAACTCTGTAAATAGTAACATAGCTGGCCTGATATTGGAGAAACAATTTGGAGATGAAGGCAATGAGTTTGATTAAAGGTAATTTCTTACAGTTCCTACTCTAATACTAATGTAAGACACATCAGTACACCACGTGATGCTTTTTCGTCTATTTGGTCATTTTTCGTAAAAAAATGGTTTGAGCTGATTCTGGTTGTTCATTCCATGAGGCTGGCCCTACGTATAATTGACATTTTTCATCTCAATTTTTGTGCTTATGACTGGAAATTGCTGATGTGATACGGAAGCTTAAGTGTCATATATTCATGGTTGAATCTCCCGTGCTAGGACTAGGACCATGAGACTAGAAAACACTTACTGGAACTTCAGAGCTGTCTTCCATTGGAGTTCGAGTCTCACTAGAACCAGCTTGACTAAGCTTAAATACAAATTAAATTTTCTTTTATTTTTTGTCAACGTGTTTGGAAAACTTATTTGAAGTAAAAAAGTTTATTTATTTTGGAACTAACTCTCACTTGACTGTCAAAACAAACAATTTGTTTAATTCCAATTTGATAAAAATAAATTTGTTTATTTTAAAACTCATTCCTATCAGTAAACTTTTTAAGCTTAGCTAACATGCCCAAAGTCCATTTTTTCCCTCTTGGCCTCATATCTAGAGTTCTGGAAGTAAAGAAGAGTCGAGGATTAATAAATTGCTCTTTTTTTGTTTTTTGGTCTTGTAGCTTAAATACCGGACTCTAGATGCTTTAATGTTCGTACGGGTAAAGATATATGGGCTTGAATATTTTTCCCTAGAATGTTCTATTATTTTCTTAGAAGGAATGCCAAAGGTTGTTAATGTGAATCATTTTTTAAGTTTTGGTCAGGTGTGAAGCTATTCTTTTATTATGCTGGAGGGTTCCTTAAAATTGGCGAGAATGTCGAAGATATGTAGAGAAGAGTGAAGAATAGTGACTTTGACTGATTTGAAGTGTGGATACAATGCCATAGGTTTTCATCCTCTCTGACTTATGTAAAACAAAAACTGGTATATATATCCAATAAGTAGTTGTAATATGTACATAATAGCTTCATCTTACAACATTTTAATGCTATCCTATGGGTTTTTATTAATTTTAGCTCGACTTTCATCTATTTGTGTAATTGCATGTTAAACAAAAGTCATTGCAGGAATGATTTTGACATGCTTGCGATCATTCAGGTGTAGGCATGTTCAATGTAAACTTATTTTTTTGACAACGAAATTTCACAAAGAGGACAAGGTTGAAAAGAGAGAGTTGATGCAACTTCAAGTTCTACACTTTCCTCAACATGCCTAATTGAATTTGTAAAATCTTGCACTCTGTAATTACTTGAGCATCTGGGTTTTCCATTTTTATCAATATTTCGCCTAGGTAATTGTTACTTCAGTCATTTGTTTATTACTCCCCAAACCCTGTCGACTTTTCTTCAATTTCATTGATGCTAAGATGAGTAACTTGAAGTCCAATTTGAAGAATCTGAACGAGGCAATGGTATAAGAATTTGGAAAAGGTAACTCTTGAAGTAACCGTAAGAGTGGGATTATTACCATTACCTGAAGTAAAAAAGAGTGTTACTGTTACCTCCATGGATTTTTTTTTCCCCGTCTTGCCCATTCATTCGTGCTATTCCGAGCATTAGCTTAGGGACTAGACACTAGAGGTTGTGCCCAACATGGTGTTTTTCCAGTTCCGAAAACTTAGTCCAAGGTCCGTGGAGAATTCTGAAATTCACTTTATCCGCCTGAGACTGAAGATAAGGTAGCTCTATATTCGGTATCAGATCAAACTTTGCAGCATTACCTGCAGAAGGCTCAAGGCTGCCCATAGAGTCGGTATAAAGATTTTTCAAACTACGAAAACAACCTAATCATAGCTCCTGCAGATAGCCGAAAGATTGTAATTTGCGCTCAATGAAGATAGTGTTGAGAGTAGAGCCATCACAAAAACACTAACGATGGAGCGTGTCTCCTAATTCTTGAAGTTTGGGATGCAATGAGGACTGATGTCATACTCAAAATTGAGATCCTGAAGGAAGCAGCAGCTTTGAGCAACGCAAGGGCAGTAGCAAAAGAATGTGGACTTCCTTTGGCAATCAATGTTGTCGGGCAAGTTTGATGGGAAAGAAAATAATCGAGATATAGGAGGACGCACTGAATATTCGGCGTTGGTCGGAGCCTCTAACAAGAGGAATTGAAGATAAAAGTTTACAATCCCTTAAAGTGGGCTATGATACGTCACGGGTATTGGTTTGCTGAAGGTTTTGCTAGAGCAGCACCTCAATTACGAGGAAACAAAATTGTCGAAAGGTTTCTTGTCCATGCAAAGTCGACTCTAAAGATGCATAATGATGTTCGTGATGTTGTTTGTATTCTATCCACGTTCTAATGACATGTTAGGCTGATCATAGTGATCGTTTATCAAAGTCAACAATCATTTCATAGTGATCATTTATCAAAGTCAACGATCACACATACTTCACATCGTTCCCAAGTTAGATAGTTGGCAAAAACCAATGTCGAGACAGCTGACTAAACAAATCAACGATTGAACCACAATACGACTCCCACATAATACAGGAGTTGACCGCCAACTTAGGCAACTGGCGAACGAAGCACATGATCCAGTGAAGTATCGACAGCAGGAGGCGGTATGAACTGCCACATGGCGACTCCTGGATAGCTGATGACTGGCACAAACTTGTTCGCTGTAGCCTGACCTAGGGCAGCAAATGCAGCAGGCATAGGAGTGGGTAGAAAGCCCGGTTGCACATTTGTTGTCTTTAGTTGTTGCTCTAGCTTTTCCTTCTCGGCCTTCAACCTTTGCTTCTCATCGCGGAGCTCATTCTTCTCGGCGTACACAAATTAATGGAACCCCAGATTGTGCACAAATAAGTGATCATCTTCTGGTCCATCTTAGCAAAGTCAAACAAAAAGAAACATGGAACTCGTTTTCTTGAGGATTGAACTCTTAGACCAGATTGGAATCACATTCCGTCCAAAATGATTAGTCGAGACACGCACACCGGAACATATAAATTACAGGTAACCATACCTTTAGCTCTTTAATCTTTTCCTGTAGATCTGTATTTGAGTCCTTTAGCTTCTGGTCTTCACCTCGTAGTTGAGTCACAAAGCGAGCAGCATCAAGCAAAATAGCAGCCTTGTCTGTTTTGGGAGGTCTTCCAGGCTCCAAGAGAGCACTCAATTCCATAAACCTAAAAACGGATGATGCAGTTACTAAAGCTGTGTGTCTGTGTGTGTGTGAAAAAGAGAGGGTGTCTGTCTGTGTTGTTCGTTTTGGGCAGGGGGCAGAGAGCAAGAACAGAGAACATGGTCACACTTGTCGTTCATGTTATCCCTTGTTGTTTCTCTCTTCTCGCTTTGGAACTTGATGGAGCACAAGATTCAGTTCTAGCTCTGTGAAGAACATAACAAGGTGAGATGAAACATTGTTTGCTAGAACGAAGATTTTATTAACTGGGCATATTGCTTAAACAAAAAGTAACCCCATATCCACGGGGCTAAATTTGGGGAATATCTGGTTCTAATGAATGCAATTCACCATCTTTACCAAAACTTTGGACCAATACAAAATATGTAGTAGTTCTTTACCGCTTCTTTGAGCCAGGTTCCTTCGGGACATCTGAATCCCCAAATGAGCAATCATTTTCAACACTGTAAAAGATTAGATCCCAGAAAAGGAAAGGATAAGAAAAGTGATGAATTGCAATTTACCAAGGTTCTTGAAGATTTTCTATTTTGACAAATAAAAGGATCTCCACTTATATTGATTTCAAACAATATACCAGAACACCTTACTCTCCTCATCCACTCCAACAATTTTCACAAACTATTCCATCCAGAAGCACTTAAATAATTGGTAAGAAAATTTAACTCAAGACCTTTCCAATGAATGTCATTGACCTTTGAGCAAACACCATGAATATCCCAATAGGGTTATAAGCAAAGAACTAAAGTGATAATATGGTTGTATTTTAACCTATTATATATATAATTGGTAAGAAAATTAACTCAAGACGTTTCCAATCAATGTCATTGACCTTGAGCAAACACCATGAATTTCCCAGTAGGGTTATAAGCAAAGAACTAAAGTGATAATATGGTTATATTTTAACCTATTATAATTATATATATATATATATATATATATAAAAGAAAATAACTTGAATTATTCGACATGCAAATCAAAAT
>CAIGRK010397039.1:0-10210 GCA_903798315.1 Fraxinus greggii | reverse complement strand
ACCCCCGGGTCAATGCCAATCATATCCTCATATCTCCAAGCAAAGACATCTCGATTTCTACACAATAACTCTTTAAGCTTCTCCTTAAATTCTGGAGCTAAACCCTCGCCCAACTGCAAGCTAGCCCACCTGCAATAGTGAGGTCCGACGGGTCCACAGAGAAAGTCTCTAGTTCTTCCATTAGGGCTGTTTGAGATTCAGTCTCGATGATGCGGGGGTCAATCTCGTCGAACGTAAGCGTTTTAATGGTAACGTCCATATCAGAATTATTAATGTCCCTAGGTTCTGCCTTCCTGATGGAGTTTAGATAACATTTCCGATCTTCTCTTTCGTCACTTTTTACCATTGTCACTCCTTGCTCAATTAGGAATTTCACGCATAGGTGGTGAATGGAAGTGACGACTCCAAGATCTTTCAATGCAGGCCTTCCTAAGACCCCATGGTAGGCGGACCTACTATCAAATACCAAGAGTTCCATGAAATTAATGTTGATAGAGGTGGTTCTCCAATCTCCACAGCAAGTGTAATCTTGCCCCTCGGGATTATGCTATCTCCAGTAAAACCATACAAAGGGGTGGTGATGGGACTCAGCTCGTGCTCCAGAATTATCTTGTCAAACGTAGCTCCAAAGATAATATTAACAAAGCTACCATTATCCACCAACATTCGTTTCAATCCGTTTCGGGCCACTTCGATCCTTACAACAAGGGCGTCGTAATAGGGATAATGGACACCTTACGAGTCTTCATTCGTAACGGTAATGTGAGGTGATATATTCCTTCGGGAGCTATTATCCACTATGTAGCTGGTTAGTGGGGGGCCTTTAGCCTCTCTTGCATAGTTCCTTTTGGAATTCCTTGTTTCACCACCAACATAAGGACATCCGAAAATTGTATCAATCTCGTGGATGTGGGTACTCCCTGCTTGGCTTTAATGGCCTTGGTGGTTTCGCTGTCCCTCCCAATTTCTTTCTTTTTCACGATCTCTTTCCCGCCGAGGTGATGTATCTCGGTGGTGAGGGGAGGCCTCATCACGCCTAGGTGGCTGGAGGTGCCTAGGTGGGGGCCTGTCCTTTGAGTATTGCTTCTTTTGTTGTTCCGGGGGCTTGTTCGTCCGGGATGGTATGCGATATCCCTGCAATTAGCAGTATCATGATTGTATGAATGGTGTCCCTTTGAGTATCGTTTCTTTTGTTGTTCCGAGGGCTTGTTCGTCCGAGATGGTATGCGATATCCCTGCAATTAGCAGTATCATGACTGTATGAATGGTGATATGTACAACACTCGAGGGGGTTCGTTCTGCCTCTAGGACCCGAACCCCGACCTTCTCAAATATATCGATGAGTTTTGAAGTGAAGTCGAGATCCCCATGCTCCAAAATGGTATGTAGTCGAATCAAATGACTGGATCATTTTAACTATTTCCGTGTCAATTTGACTTCATATTCCCTCTTATGATCATAAAAATGAATGATGACACATTTTCACTACCTTTGACATCACGATCAGTATAAAGTACACGCTATTATGACTAGTTAATATGTTTGTCTCGTGAGTAAACTATACTATACTAAAAATGAAGTTAATTCAAATTCTATTAAATTGTCTAGATGGGATAGTGAAACTTGTTATTTAGCTCGTATAGGTTATTTAAATCTTATATGATATTTCAAAATATGATCCACGAGGCTTGTAGCCATTTTAAATGGTTGGGTTCCGTTTAAATTGATATCACGTTCGTTTGAATTTATATTCCCTTGTATGATCATAAAAATGAATGAAGACACACTATCACTATCCTTGAACACCAAGGTTGATATAAAGTTCTTACTATAATGATCTACAATTATCTCGTGAGTCACTACATACACTAGGAACGAAATTAACTCGAGTTCTATTCAATTCATCTAAATGAGATAGCAAAATTCATTACCTTGACTCGTTTAACTTATTCAAAATTTCTACGATGTTTCAAAATATAATCGACGAGTTTTGAAGTAAAATCGAAAACTCATGCTCCAAAATGGCATGCATCCAGTTTGAACGGTTGGCTTCATTTTTTAACTAATCCCATATTCGTAAGGTACAGAAATTTATTCTTCTTTTGGTTGGTTTGGCCCACTTAAGAAATAAGTTTTGGAGGCTCGACCCAAATAAGGAAAGAAAAGCCCAATACATAGGTTGGTTAAAAGTCTAAAAATCTAAGTTGTTTTAAGTTTAAATGAATTTTAATTCAACGCCTTAATAAATAACTGGGTTTTAACATTTTGGTTATCTATATGGTTCTCAAGGAATACAACCTAAATTCGAGTCACCATGTGTATATTTTTCCAAAAAAACCTTTTCAAATTTTAATTTTACACAATTTAACAAGGTTTATGATTATCATAACTCTCCCATTTAGTTTTCACTAAAAATGGAGGTTTCAAGAAAAGGAAGTCACTTTTTTTCACTCTGTATCTCCTCAAATTCGAATTTTATTTTCCATCGCTCTCAAATTGTATTACTTTTAACTTATTTGTAACAAGAAAGAACCAAGATTCAAGCAAATAATTTTTCATTTTCATATCAAGAATATAGGTAGGTGGTGCAAGTTGATTTTCACTTTGAATATTTAATATTTTATGTGAATAAATATAATTGCAAGTTATGTGCTGTAAAATTTAAAGTTTTTATGGTCATAATCGATTTCTACAATCCCAAAAAATTCTTCAAAATCAAGAATTTTATTGTAAAATTTAAAGTTTTTATGGTCATAATCGATTTCTACAATCCCAAAAAATTCTTCAAAATCAAGAATTTTACTAGTAATTTAATTACGTGAAAATATCTATGATATTAAATTTCAAAAGTTTAAAATTTCAAAAATATCTATGACATTAAAATTCAAAATTTCAAGAGGTCGCTAAATTTTACTGGACTTTACAAATGTAGTATTATCCCCCACCGAGAACTACAAAAGTTTTCCCCGTTAGTCACTAAACTTTACAAAATGTAATTCCATTCGTCATTTAGTGACTATTGGTGAAACTTCTGTAAAGTTCAATGACTAACGAAATACTTTTGAAGTTCAGTGACCCATTGGAAACTTTATGCAAAGTTCAATGATCAATTAGATAATTAACTAATCATTATGTTTTTTACAGACACACACACACACACACACACTCTCTCTCTCTCTCTCTCTCTCTCTCTCTCTCTCTCTCTCTCTTTTTGTACTCCTATNGTTAGTCACTAAACTTTACAAAATGTAATTCCATTCGTCATTTAGTGACTATTGGTGAAACTTCTGTAAAGTTCAATGACTAACGAAATACTTTTGAAGTTCAGTGACCCATTGGAAACTTTATGCAAAGTTCAATGATCAATTAGATAATTAACTAATCATTATGTTTTTTACACACACACACACACACACACACTCTCTCTCTCTCTCTCTCTCTCTCTCTCTTTTTTTTGTACTCCTATCCCACAATTTTATTGTCTTTAATATCGTAAAACTTTAAAAAAGAATAGCCTTTTATACTTGGAATAACCGATAAGATTGTTTGATGACCTCTTTGAGATAAAAAAGGCAATAGAGGACGGTTTTATGGGCTATATCAGCTTCGATCGTCTTTTCATTGCGATACACCGAAATAAAAACAAAAAATCTATTAGATTCTTACTTGAGATGTGTATGAATTTCAAAATTAAAAACTATGAAGTGATCAATACTGAAGTCTATTCCAAAATAGTTGACTACATGGACAACTGTTGCCTCTTTGATCTTAGAAAGGTCAATGACATCCTTGTCGATTGCCTCGAGATAAAGACCACTTTTTCTTTCTAAGTTTAACGATACTAGAGAGAATAAAATTGTAAGGTAGGAATACAGAAAAAAAGAAAAATGAAAGAAAAAGATTAAAAAAACCATAAAGATTGATAAATTACCTTATTGGTCACTGAACTTTACAAATGTAATCACATTAATCACTGGGAATTTCAGAAGTTTCCTTGCTAGTCACAGAACTTTACAAAACGTAATTCCATTTATCATTCAGTGACTAATGAGAAAACTTTTATAAAGTTCAGTGATTAACGAGGAACATTTTAAAGCTCAATAGCCTCCTGAAAATCTTACACAAAGTTCAGTGACCAACTAGGTAACCAACCCCACCACGGTTGATTCAAAGTTCTTATTATAATGACCAACACGAGTGTTTGTGAGTAACTACACTACGCAAAAAATAAAGTTGACTCAAATTCTATTAAATTTGTTTAGATGAGATAGAAAAACTCAGTATCTTAACTTGTTTGACTTATTCTAATCTTCTACGATATTTCAAAATATGATCGACAAGTTTTAAAGTGAAATCGAGAGCGAGTGCTCCAAAATGGAATGCAACCAATTCAAACGATTGGTTGTTGTTTTAACAAACTGCACATCTGTTTGACTTTATATTACCTCTTACGTTCATGAAAAACAATGAAGACATATTCTCACTGTCTTTGGACACCGATTGATACAAATTTCTTACTATAATAACCAACAAGCATATCTCGTAAGTACCTACACTACACTTGAAATGAAGTTAAATCAAGTACTATTAAATTCTCTTTAATAACAAAATGCAGTACTTTAGCTAGTTTAACTTATTAAAAACTTCTCCAATGTTTCAAAATATGATTGACGAGTTTCTGTGTGATATTGAGAACTTGTGCTCCAAAATGGCATATTGTAAATTTAAATGGTTGGATGTCGTTTTAACTAATTCCATGTTCTATTGACTTTATATTCTCTCTATGTTCATGATAAAAATGAACGAAAAGGTTCTCACTATTGTTGGTACAAAGTTGTTACTATAATGACAAATATGTGTCTCCTGAGTAATTACAGTACACTTGGAATGAAGTTAACTCAAATTCTATTCAATTCTTCCAGATGAGATAACAAATTTCAGTATCTTCACTTGTTTAACTTAATAAAAACTTTTACAATGTTTCAGAATATGACCGATTAGTTTTAAAGTGAAATTGAGAATTTGTGCTTCAAAATAGTATCCGGTAGGGTTAAATGGTTAGATGCTGTTTTAACTATGTCCGTTTAATTTTACTCTTAATATAAGATAACCATTAATTGTATTCATTATGACATGGAAGGTTTACAAATATTTTTATTATGCATGGATCATGTATTTTCAAGTGAACTTTATAGTACGCACATCATCATACACGGCAAATAAGTGTAATCATCATGCATTATCTGGATCCATGCGTTCGGTCGAAGTTGCCCTAATTTATCGCACTCACTCCATAATATATCTACACAAAATACTTGTTGAACTACTAATTTAGGATCGCATTAATTTAACCAAAAGGTGGTGCCGCAGAAAGGTGCAGACTGTCACGGGTGATTTGCCCCGGATTGTCTATCATTAAAGTAGGAAACGAGTTTTGAAATGAGAAATTTTTAAGAAAGTGTTGTTAAAATATAGGAAAACATTTTGAATTTAAGTACAAAACTTTTATTGTGAGAATGTGTAATTAAAAATGAGTTGGAGAAAAAAAAATTTCAAGATAATGGTACGCAAACAGGGGTATTATCGATTTTTATCTTTCGCAAGTGTACGGATCGAAACAAGTAATATAGTGGATTAATGAGTTCGGCTATTGTTTCTACGAGTACTACTATCTAACAATTGATTAAATTATTCCTAACTTTAATTTGATAAAAAACAAATAATAATATTTGTGATTGCTGTCTAATTATTCTAACTAAACTAAATTATCTAACGTACACAATTTATTCAATTTGGATTTTAAAAGTATGAATGTGAATATTAGGACTTACAATTTTACCTATGAATTCCCTTTAATTTGCCAATCAAGATTTATTACTATTGTAGTGTTCGGTCGAATTTTTCTAAAGTATTCAATTTACTCCTCTCGAATTCTCCTTGAGTTTATTTAACTAATTCAATTCTATAACTTTATGTGAATCAATTTTAGTTAAACGAAATACAAGTTCTAATAATTCATCTAATGACTGCAATAATTAGTATATATATCTTTACACAATGAGATAATTTTTTTCTCCTTTTTCTTGTGTTTTTTCCATTTTTTTTTGTCATGATTAGTGTAATGCCCTTCATTAAATACTCATTCTCAAAAATCGACCAATAACTTAAGATTGTCACCTAATTTTAATCATATTGACATTAGACAATTCATACAAGAATTTAAACACATGAAATCCTCATTCATATACATATCTTCCTATAACAGTAAAATCATCCACAAACTAATCTAAATTTGGTCAGGGATATATTGTAGTAATTTTTTGGGTTTAACATCTAAATTCTACTATTTCAACCTATTAAACATATGAGTCAACCCATTACTTTATAATGCTAAACTTAATTCACGTGCACAAATAATATCAAGTTTTATATGGATAAGAATCGATTAATCTAAGTATGTAACATATCAATTAGTGCATAAATTAATACATAATTCCAAATATATTTGCAAATAAGGCTTCATAACCTACACAAGTACACAATAAACAAAAAAAAATCTTTTTGTTTTATTTTTATTTTTTTGAATTTACATTTTTTTATATTTTAAAAAAGCAACAAACACAGTATCAGACACAAAAACTAAAAATCCAATATTTTTTCACCCTCAAATTTAAAGTAAACGATGTCCTCAATGTCTTAAAATCTACACATATATGGGGTGAGGAAGAAAGGAAGAAGGTACTCTCCAAATTTTCTGTATAACATTTGAGGTGGCTTGTGGATCACTTCATTCTATTCTTTTTTAAGCTACCTCATATTTGATATCCATGTACCTTGAAAAATGAAAGAAGATAAATATAAGAGTTAAGAGACAGTTTAAAAGTAATAATGTGGCGTATATGATAACCAATTTATTTTTTTATGTCCTTGGAGCTTTGAAAAATGTGCCACATGTCTTTCCTACTACTTTTGACTCAAATATATGTTTTTCTTTTAATAGGTTTAATATAGATGTAATGACCCTCTTATTGAAACAGAAACATGCCTAAAACTAATGCACCTTCATAGACTATATGCAATGCAAATACAGAAGGCAAAATAAATAAAAGGGTAAAAAATTGGGTTGCCTCCGAATAAGCGCTTAATTTAAAATCTTTAGCTAGACTTTTGATCAAGTGCTTCATGACACGTTGAATATGGCTTTGGAAGTTCTGCTTAGTTTGATCAATTTGACTTTGTTCCATAATTCACACTTCCTCCAAAATAGTACTTCACCCTTTTGAATACGGTATGACTTGTCTAAATTGCCTAATTCGAACTCAATTAAGAATACTTCAATTTCCTCATCGACTTTAATCACAAAAACAATAAAGTTGGAGGTTTGCATACCGATTCCATCTTCTTTCAATGCCACTAATTCATTTGGCTCCTTTGTGATTAATTTATTCTTTTCTATATGTTCTTCTTCCTCAGTTGGTTCCTCGGGCTGAATAATGAAGATATCTTCCATTAGAATGTTATTTTGCTCATTTGAAATTACTTGATCTTCAATTCTTTTACATTTTCATCATCATCTTGTAAAGATAGCTTTTCTTACTTCCTCTTGAGTTGCCAGTAAAAAAATAATTTTTTGTATAATGCAATGCACCATAATATTCACACATTAATCTAATCTCCTCATAAACAATATATTTGATATTTAATCCCTTCTTATCAAATACGATAGGTTGATTATATCCTCACTTTTTAAGTTCTTGTCTGACGAAGAATTCTCCAAAGAGCATGTCACCTTCATTTAAGTTAGGATCAATCATTGTGAATTTTTGACCTCTTGCTACTTTTCATTCTCTATAAATGGAGCTAAGAAAAACAAGTAGATCAATTGAAAAAGAAAGAAAGAAAGAAAGAAAGAACTTATTGTTGACTTTTATATCCCATAAGTATACGGATCGTAACAAATAATATAGTGGATCAACGAGTTCGGATATCATTCCTACGAGTACTACTATCTAACAATTGGTTAAATTATTCCTAACTTTAATTTGATCGAAAACAAATAATAATATTTGTGATATCTGTCTAATTATTCTAACTAAACTAAATTATCTAACGTACACAATTTATCCAATTTGGATTTTAAAAGTATGAATGTGGATATTATGACTCACAATTTTACATATGGATTCCCTTTATTTCGCTAATCAAGATTCATTACTATTGTAGTGTTCGGTTGAATTCTTCTAAAATATTCAATTTATCCTTCTCGAATTTTCATTGAGTCTATTTAACTAATTCAATTCTATATCTCTATGTGAGTAAATTTTAGCTAAACGAAATATAAGTTCTAAGAATTCATCTAATGACCTCAATAATTAGTATTTGTATCTTGGCACATTATATTAAATTATCGAATTTTACTATATGATCTAAGAGCTTGTTCGGTTGTGATTAAAATTCAATTAAAATTGAAAATATAGCCGTTATTGGGTCCCGTTGTCTAATAAACGTCAACAATAACGATTAGTTTTTCAATTTTAATCCGATTTTAATCTCTATCGAACACACCCTAAATTTGAAAATCACATCTAGATTCGTAATAGATTTAAAAAATCATTGAATAATTGGCCAAAAAAGTTCAAAACATTAAAATCATGATTAAAATCAACACATATGCATTTAAAGAACTAGATCTTGAATACAAGAAATAAAGAGTCACGCATAGGGTACATTGTTCGTCCTACTTATGAATTTAGCTACTTATACAAATTCATAATCAGGTTTTGAATTCTTGATCATGGAAAGAATTGAATTTTGTACCAATAATCTTCTTCAACCTTAAAAGTCTTCAAACCCTAGCTTTTGCTCTTGAATCTTGATGATTGTGTTTTTCTCCCCCAAATAGTGTGGAACTCCATCAAAAGTGTCAAAAACTTTTATATATACTCTTTTCGACATTTGTGTCCAATGTAAGGCTTTTATGGACTTCAAAAGGGCAAAAAAAGAAAAAAAAGAAAAAAAAAAAGCTCCCTAGATACACCCAGGAGGCAAGATAGCGTGGTGGCGTTTCGGGTAAAAATTTTGCACTGCACTTCCTTTAGTATTTTTATCATAACTTTCTCTCCCAATATTCTATTGACACGATTCAAATTGGGTTGTAGAGATAACTCAAAGGGATACAACTTTACTAGAAATAGATGCTTTCCAATTTGAACGTTTACTAGGCCAAAAAGGGTCTCAATCTTTGATTGAAAATCTGAAACATCCTTGTGCGGTTGAAAATTGATTTGTGAAAATATCTTGGTCATGTTTCACTCATTTTGACTTCTAATCGACTCCTAACATTATCGTCTCTTCATTGTGAGTTCTGGCACAACTTTTGAGTATTTACACTTTAGTCCCCAAACTTTGAATTCTGCCTATTTTTTCGCCAATTTTAACTTCTTTATTTCATATTCACTTCCTTTCATCGAGTTTTACCTAATAAATGAAATATTCAATAAATTGGTCTATAACTATTTAAAAGAACTATTAAATGTCCATATTTTTAAGTCCAAATAAGTGTATACAATATATTTATTAATTTGTGACAAATGTTGGTTTAGTGCTTTTTAGCATGAGAGCCTTCTAAGTGTTACGCCAACCTCCAGGATTGAAAATGTTATGGATCAAAATCCATGTTAAAATTTTGATAGCTAACTTTTTCCTTAATACTGTATTAAATCATCACAAAAAGTTCGATATCAAAATTAGAAGCCAAAAGTGATATGAACTTGATAGTGTAGATTTCGCAATCTCCGTGCAATATAATTGTCAAATATAATTAACATACATTGAAAGAACACTATGGAACAAAAGAAAAGTCAAAAAAGAATCATTATACATTGTCAAGTCGCTGAACATCTTTGTGTCGACGACATGTGAACTGTGGACGCCTTGCGATTGCATGGGCAAAAAATGACTCCTACAATATTTATTCTTATGTGCATTCACTTGATTCATCCACAATAAGGCCCAAGTACCAAATCACCATCATAATATCATTTTGAACAATAAGTACAACGGTACGCTATTCTTCTAATTCCCCATGTACTTAAGGAGGTAAGGTTTTTCATGTCCCTTCCTTGTTTGTGAACATCTCTTTGATAATATATCGAGTAGAGGCAATGTCGAACTCCCTATTTAGTGTTTTGGTAGGACCTAAAAATGCTAC
>CAIGRK010397033.1:0-12962 GCA_903798315.1 Fraxinus greggii | reverse complement strand
TGAATTATTTTGTCAATTATTTAGTAATGATCAATGTACATTTGATAGATTCCACTTGATTGGATAATAAATTAAATTCTTTTAAAAAATTTGGAAGAAAAGATGAATATTTTTAGAGTTTTCTTCTAATTAATTTATTCAATGAATGTTAAGATACGGAGAAGGTAAATGGGGAGACATAATGCGTATTTATAATAAATAATTTTAATTGATATATTCAGTGCATATTATACTAATATGAAGAAATGATGGTATTCACTGGATGCTCAGTTCAAATCAAAAGAGTGAATAGTGGGACTACTCTAATTGATTATCTCAACTTTTAAATTGTTTGTACAAACTGGTTTTTATTTCATTTGAATCAAAAGTTCATTCCACATAAATAATTTGTATTTAATTATTTTATATATTCTCATATCTTACAATATTATTTTTTTAAACACCTGTAAAGCATTTTAGAATAACGTGCAACATATGTTCAACTATGACTAATATATACAAAGTAACAGAAAAGATTTACCATCCCACATAGATGAATACCGACAAAGTCATGGTTCTGAATAATCCCTTAAGATCATAGAAATCGATTATGACCATATATAAATCTCTCGGTTCATATCTTTAAGAATTCTAATACCACAAGCATATGTATCATGAACAAAAAGCATAAATAATTAATACCATCTATCTTGATTTTCTTGAAATGTAAAGGAAAAAATGTTGTAGAAACTTTTATCCTTGACACCCTTTCATTCCTTTGAGCATAACTTAACTAAAAAAATGATTTTTGAGAGAACCCCAAAGACAAAATCGTTTTTATTATAAAATGGAGGAAAATGAATGGTTTATGTTAGAACTTATGTTGTATTGCCAATTTGTAAACAAAATAATTATTATAAAAGAAAAGGATTATTATAAAATAGTTGTAAAAGTCAAGGAGCGTTTTGAGGTAGTATAGATGAACTAGAAGTCGTTGGGTTTGAGTATGGAACATGAAGAAATAGTCATTGGATTTACGCTAGCCTGTCACCTAACTGATGCTCGAGTGAAAAAAGGAGAATCATTGTCGTCCGACTATCGCTCAAGCGACATACCTGCCGCTCACCTGTCGCTAGTCTAACGCACGAGCGAGGGTGTTATATGTGGAACCCTAGTTTATAATTTTTAAGAGTTCTATCTATCAAATACTACTCAAATACCTTTTATTATAAAATATAAATACCCAATGTCTAGTACATTTTTTGGTGGGTGGTTGATCACTATTTTACATCCTCGTGATATCAATTCAAGATCCCATAACACATTCAAACATATAGATTAAACTTTTGATTCTTGAGATCAATCAACCACAAATAAGAAAAAACATCAAAGTCAAATAATCCAAAATATCTACTTCCTAGAAATAATCTGGAAGGTACTTTCTCAAGAGCTTTCATAGATTGTTGAAGTTTGAGGGAGGTTGAATTAGAAGCACGAGAAGAGTACAAGAACAAGGTATTCTTGATGATCCACATGAAATAGATAATTTCAAAAGATTAAGAGCAGGTATGAGCGAAGCACGTTACAGAGGATCTTGGAGATTGCAGGAATTAGATCAGCGAGCCAAGTGGGTTTTTTAGGCTGGATCATATTGTAAGTTCTTATTGTCTATAATCAAAACTATTGGCTTAGTCCCGAAGTTTTTACCCAATTAAGAGTTTTCTCCATTAACAAATCTTGTATTTTTTTACTGCTTTAATTACTATTGTGGCAATTCAATATAGGATAAAATTGACTAAATACAATTAAAAAGTAATTTGTCGCTTTTAATTGGTAAGTTTAATTCCGCGTTATTCACATATTATGTGATTTTAGGGTCAAACAAGCAACTTTCAGTTTATATGAATCGTATCATATCTCCATGAATGTCCATTAACTAAAAACTTATTTTCTCCAATTAATTTGACATAGTTGTGTTTTAATGTGGAAAATGGGGAGTTTTTAACTCCTAAAAACATTTTTATTGATCATAAACATATACAAAAAGTAACAAAAAGAATAACATTTCATATAGATAAATACCGACAAATTCATGATTTCAAAGAATTCCTTGAAATTATAGAATACGATTATGGTCATACATAAACCTCTTGATTCATAACTTCAAGAATTCTTATATGCATCACAAGCTTGCAAAGATACTTATCATAAACAAAAAAAGAGAGTAAATAATTAGTATTTCTTACCTGTATTTTTTTTGAAATATAAAGAAAAAACGGTGTAGGAATCTTTATCCTTCACACCCTTTCAATTCCTTTGAGCTTAACTAAATTAAAAAGAGATTTATGAGATAAAACCAAAAGCAAATTCGTTCCTCAAGTAAAATGGTGGAGCATGAATATCTTAAATTTTCGGACTTCTAAATAACTTATGTCTTAGCTTTCATTACTTTAAATGGGTCGAGCATCCAGGGCTCATTTCTTATATGGACCACATCAACCAAATTAAGAATATAAAATTCGAGACTTTATACGTTCATACTTTTTATTTATCAAGTTTTCTTTATATCATAGAATCTCCATTTTGGAAGAACAAGGAACAATGTTATTTATGTCTATATAAATAGATTTAAATGGTTAACAATTCAATTTTCCATACGGAAAAAGTAATGTTAACAAGTAATATTTGAAATTAGATAAAATAATAGTTATGTAGTATAATTTCCACTTTTCCATACCAACTTCTACAACTTTAGTGTTCTAGATATCATAAAAATTCTTGTGAGTTCTTGAGAGTTAGGTTTTGAAAATTGGTGATCTTGATTTTGGTGTCCACACATTGAGTGCAACTTGGTCTTGAAGAATACCAGAGTAGATCTCAAGGTTGGACCTTTTGGATTAAAAAGTAACAAATGCCTGAAGGATTCTGAAATCAGATTTGTCAACCTCATTCAAGATCAAGGTTAATTGTTTGGAGTAGGTGTAATCTCTTGAACAACTGTGTGACAATTAAATACAAGTAGATCAAATTGGTTAATTCTTTTTATGATTTTTTTTCTTTCCTAATGATAAAGGAACAGTTCCAACAATAAGTAATTAGAAAATTTTTCGTAAGCAATATTTAAATGAATGTTTACTAGATTACTATGTGTTGTCTATTTAATTAATTGTCACATAGGTATTCAAGAGATTATACCTGCTCCAATAATTAAATTTTGTCGTTTGATTGAGGTATATGAATATGCAAGCTTCCAATCTTCAGATCTCCTCCATTAATTGTTCCTTCTTGATCTACGAGCTTCCAACTCTTAGATCTTCTCAAAGAGAACTGCTACATGTATTGTACACAAATTTTTAATTCATGGTGGGCTCACTCGCATGTGAGTGGCTGTACACCATGTTGTATGACATGATGTACTGTTAAGGGATAGAATTTCACATCGTATAAAGATGTAAATATAAACCAACTTATAAAGAATTGAGTTACTCCTCTTAACAAGGTTGACCTTTTAAGATGGAACCTCAAATCTTAACATGGTATCAGAGCCCATTAAGCTCTAACGAGCCATTCGATCCAATTAAGACTCCAAAAGTGAGCATACGAATTTCAAGATTGGTCTGCTCAAACGAGCCACCATCTTGCAGAAGCATGTTAAGGGATAGAATCTCACATCGAATAAAAATGTAAAAATAAACCAACTTATAAAGGATTGAGATGCTCATCTTAATAAAGTTGACATTTTAAGATGGAATTTCAAATCTTAACATGTACAATCATCATTTCCCCTCCTCAAAATATTCTCCAAGACGAGGTTGCAATTGATGTGTAGGCACCAGAATCAAGATAACTAAGTACCAAAATCTCAACTCTCAAGAATTAACAAGTTTGTTATGAATATCTAGAATGCTTAAATTATACAAATTCATTCAATTCATAACACATTATATCTATTTATATAGATCTAAATATTTTGTTCATTTTTCCAACGAGATTAGGATATCATGTATAAAGGAAACTTGATAAACAAATTTTATCCATAGTAAAAAACCTTTGTGACTTTGTCAAACTTGATCACATTGGTCAAATTCGAATTTTAATTAGTTAAAATTGTGTTTGACTTCTGGTCAATTGTGCAACTCACGAACTCTCCGTTATTTTCATAATTATGTTCTTGTCCTTACTTGTAGCTACCAAATATATGTTAGCGTACTATGTAATTTAAGCTCTGATAATTAGGCTCGATCTCTTTTATTTAGACTGTCTAGTCCAATTATTAAACATGTACCTATTTCGTTAAAGGTCAACAACTGCACTCTCAAATTATATAAAATAATATAAGCAATATTATTTCATTTTCTTGTAATCACATTCTTTTTACTTCTTGTCATTTGTCTTACTGTTGTCAGAGGCCCGCCAAGATGACCATTTGCCCTTTCAAATTATTATTCCCACTTAAACTCTCATTTTCTTCCACAACTTCTAAGTGAAAACGTCAAGGAATTCATTTGGACGTCCTCAAATACTAAGCTCAAATTTAAATTACTCATAAGAAAATACTTAAATAGATTCATTAGTCCATCCACATGGGTGAAGATTCCACGTATTACGATGTTTGATATATATTTTATATTCACTCATTGGCACATAAAAAATTCTTTAGTTCATGAATGATGATCGCTATTCCAATATAGATTCGACAATCAAATTGCAGTCATGTAGAGTTTAAATTTTCACATGGTCTTGTTATAGACTTAGACTCTACAACATTGTCTTATTCAATACACTCGAAGATATACTCAATGTGTTGTGTCATTACTCTCGAGATCCTCCTACCATGGTCAATACAAACCACATACCCAAGTTGGTAGAGTAAATAACCCTACAACCTTATTAGAACAAAGTTTCAACCTTTATTCACTAGTTTAGAATAATTTATTTTTGATGGAGAACTGATGTATGTGCTTCTCAACACTAACCCAATTTGTAAGTCTCCCATCAATTAAAAATGCTCGATCACATGCTCAATAAGTGCAACAATTTGTTTAAAATAGAAAAAAATTAGAAAGTATCTATCAAATTACATTCAAAATATTTGACAATTAAAACAAAGTCCTAATATTTTGGGCATATATCCCAACTGTAGACTTGTTACAAGCACTTCTTTGTGATTTTTAGTTGTCAACCCACTTTGATACAAGGGTAGGGATGACAACCACGCTTGAAATTTTCGAGAGACAAGTATGAACTAAAATGTCTCCATCTACTAATCTTTTCTTATTTATTTACTATCTTGCCTTGTTCAGGGATTTTCGGAAAAATAAAAAATAAAAAATTATAGTCTAGTTTAATGAAGTAAATATATATTTTAATTTAAAATAAAACATAAAAATAAAATAAAAAACACAGAGACCGAGAAATTCAGGATGGAGACCTTCATCCCTATTTCTGTCCTGTAAGATGGGGATTTCCCGCCCCATTCAATCAACAATGCAAGACAGGTTCCAAGCGGGAAATTTTGTCCTACATACCTTACATTTAAAATAAAATAAAATAAACAATATTAATAAATGTAAGCTCGAACCATAGATCATGTTTCCCATTCTTATCCCAATTCCCCAACTAGGCAAGACATTGCAGGCCAAGATGAAGGGCAAAGAATTTTGCCACGATAGTCAAAAAAGTATAAAGAACGGGGAAAATTAGGGTGAATAACATTTCTCACTTGGGTTTTCCCTAAATCTCCAAAAGAGCCACTAACGAATTGGATTGTGTTACAAGTATCTCCATCTTTGGTCCACGGTAAAAGTTCGCTTACCCTCAAATCCAATTAACCGATGTACCGTTGCCTCAATCTGCTTGCTTATTAACTTGAATCTCACCCAATGGAAGCCCATTAGTTATCAAATTGTTGATACTTTTGGCAAAAATACAGTTACTTGGCACCCAAATTTGATTGTACAACAGTAAATTCTCTATAATGCTTTCTAACAACATCATTGGAAGATATTAATTCCACTCAACTAACTGTATTATCGTGGCATCATCCTCTTGCTTTACATGACTAGCTTATTCATATGTAATCATTGTGTAGATATTGAACCTTTTCGACTGTTGCTGGACCCTCCAACCTTTCAATCAACCAGTGAGTTCTTCCATTAAGCCCTGGGGGTAATTAAAAAACAACGCAGATGTTCAAAACCGGGGACTAGTTATAGAAGAATTTGATACTTGTCAACAGGAGTGAGTTAATACCTGAGAGATGTACTGCTCGGCATCAGTTCTCCGCAGGAACAACATTGCATGGCGAGCTAGGGTTGCTACCTGATCACTAAGCACAACCTCACCAATATCATCGAGAACCCTCACCTTGATGTACGGATCTTTGGGAGGAATCATATCCTGGGGAGACGTGAATGGAGTAAAATTGCTAGGACGTTTATGCCTAATCATCAGTACCATTGAGATTTCTTAGAATTACAAAAATTCAGCCATAAACCATTATACAGGAATAAGTTGAACCCTTACAAAATTAGTTACTAATGCTATTGAATTAACTTCCTTTTTTTTTTTTTGGGAAATAGAGAACCAAGTGCTGGAAAACAAAAGGTGTGATTGTTCTCCCGTTTGAAGAAACATTTCAACAAAACAAATATGTCTAGAATGATGGGAAAAATCAAACAAGTGAATAGTGTCCCCTGCATAAAGCATTTGGTGTATAGATGTCCTTGTCAAGCATAATTTTTTTAAAAAAGGGAATGATAACAATTTCCAAGTTCTTCGGAACTTGGCAGAGAAATGTGTCTGTAATATATGAACCTGCACGTCAAGTACTAAATACTTATCTTCAAACCATTCTCAAAGCATTTTTGGCACAGATTTTTCCAAGGGAAAAATGATTTTTTTGGAGAATGTGTAGTTAAAACTGAGGAAATGTTGTGGGTCCCATAGAATGTGGTTGAAAATGATTTTGGGGGAAATGATTTTAAAAAAATCTTTGAAAAACAAGTCTTTAATAACATGTTTTGGAGTAAAAAATCTGGAATAATTAGCACCCCATTGGGCAAATTTTGAATGTCCTGGACATCTACTATTGCATGGTGTTGATCAGATGTTTAACACCCAATATAGACTAGAGGAACTCCAGTTCATACCTTCTCTGACCCCTACAGGTTACTTGTGCAATTGATCAGGGTTGTAATTTTACATTTAGGCGAGAACATGACAAATAAGCAACAAACAAAAGCAGAAAGTGCAACGTTACCAATAGAAGCCCAGTCGCCAGTGTTCTCAGTTTCAGTTAATGCTTTCCCCAAGACACTTCTCGTGAATTTACTTTCTTTGAATTTTTTTTCCCCAAGGACAAAGGAATAGCTTCCTTACATGCATTGACAAGCTTAGCAAAGGCCGCCATATTTACAACGAACTTTAGAGGAGGTTGCATGAAACCAACAGAAGCAAGGGGAAAACCTATGCAGAAGTCATTTTTAATGAGACGCCAGCGGTAACTGAGCTGAACTTGTCCGCTCTCAAGGACACAACTTCGGCCAGCCTTCCGAATTCTACTCCTGCTATCACGAAGATCACTGCCCACTCACCGCTTGAGGCAACTAACTGAGCAAAATGGAATTTCCATATTACATCTTAAGGGCGAAGTGGGGAACAATCAATCACCCACCTCATAATTGGCTGCTAAAACTATGAAGGGAGTGTGAATTAACTAGGAAAATTTTATTCTGAATGTGCCTGCACCAGTGATTGAACTTCCTCAAAGCTCTTTTAATCAATAAATCTGGGTTAACCATTTACTATACATACTTTGAATTGACACATAATTTACATTGTCATATTTTTTATACCCTTAAAAGTATTTAATTGAATAATATGTTGTGATGGCCCTTCATACTACAAATTCTCAAACTTAGACACCGACTCCAACTTGTTCTCACTCCACAAGTCAACTACCTAATACTCCCCAACAACCCCTTAACGTTATGGAATTGTACCTAACTCAAGATAATAAAGATCGAGCACAAAAGTTTCCATTTAAAGTGTAAACTAAAAGAGAAAAATAATTTCTTGATTATATTATACATAAGAAAAGATATGTATATATACAGATTGAGAAGATTATATTAGGAAACTATTCTAATTAGAAATCCCTATCAATTCCTATAATTAAGCCTACATACACGTAACACTCCCCCTCAAGCTGGAGCATAGATATTAATCATGTCCAACTTGTTACAAATATAATCAACCCGATTCCCATTTAGAGCCTTGGTAAAAATATCTCCTAATTGCTCTCCAGTCTTCACATATCCTGTAGAGATCAAATTCTGTTGAATCTTCTCACGGATGAAATGACAGTCAATCTCAATATACTTAGTTCGTTCATGAAACACATGATTAGAAGCAATATGAAGAGCAGCTTGATTGTCACACCACAACTTTGTCAGTATTGAAGTTTTAAGACCAACTTCAGTTAAGAGCTGATATATCCATATTATCTCACACACAGACTGTGCCATAGCTCTATAAAATTTTATTGATGCCTAGATGAAATTCAACAGACTTCAGTTAGCAAGTAATCTAATCATATTACACTGCATATCAGCCGAAAAGGCTTTATTAATTTTTCTATTAAGCAAGTCATTGTATTTTGGCAGTGACTCTATCCCAGAACAATAATTCGACTGACAGAAGAGCACAAGAATGAATCCGTCTACCCAGTTTTAATGTTGCAGGACTAAAGTTGGATAAGATTCAACGAGGTGATTCTCCCAAAATAAAGTCATAAAATATGAAAAAGTTCAAAGGAATGAGCAAATTTCCTTGCCTGAACCTAAAGATTATAATGGAGAGTCGGAGACCATGTCAGGAAACTTAAATTCCTATCAATTTCTCTGAATACACAAATGCTTGCTATTAAAGCTGTGAGCCTCGTTGGACTTCAAAGAATGAAGATATAACCTCAAAGTGCACATTGAGGGTCATTCTAAGACATACATGATACAACCTTATAATACCAGCAGATCCTTCTAATTATTACATATTTTCGAGGATGTTAGAAAAAGAATCACATCCTAGACAAAAATTTCCTCAAGGAAAAGGAACTAAAAAAAAAAGGTCTGCTGCATGGAAATTAACTAGTTCCTATGAGATTATGATAAAATAAACTACTGATTTATGTTATATATTACATGATACAGCATCAATTCAGCTTGCATGCAAAACTCCAACATTATCTAGCTGATAGGTATATAAAATTCCAACAGAATTATACAAGTAATACACAGTTTCAGAATTGTTGATGGGATCTACATTATATTAGTAACATAAAGATATTTTGAATTTAAAATGGCATAGTACCAAAATTGGCATGCTGCTCAAATTTAAAACATGTCCACAGAAAATTAAGTGAGAAGAGAAATAATTACCACAGTCAAATCAAGATCAAGTTCTGATATATATGATTGTAGAGTTGCAGCATGATTCTTGAAATATTCTTTCTCTGAGCTACTGAGTTTCTCTTCAATTTCTTCAGGAAGAACACACTCGATCGCCCATCCCAAACATCTGATAACTTCTGCTCGATTATATCTATAAAATCAAAAGAACAGGATAGGATCACGATGAAGAAATGATCAGAGGTTAGCATAGTGAGAAAGAATTTACTCTAGAGACAGAAAAAATGGTTGGAGCAGATGTTGGTTACACATAAGCCATGAGACAGCGCTTATTGCGGACCAATGAGAGGTGATGAATCAGTGCGCCAAACTGATCCGATTTCATAGCTGTCTGGATGAAAATCTTTTCAGCTTCTGATTTCCTCCTCTCATCTTCTGATATCGCCATTTCATCTTCTGATCTCCTATTATCTTTCAATTTATTTTCATGCTCGTGTATTTTCCTGTCATATTATCAACCTGAACATAAAAATCATACTAAACATCGACATGTAACTAGCAATCATACTCACAACCACCACCACCTCACATGCCTGCTCACCACAATCAATAAATAGTATGACAACTAACATAAAGGCTTTCTGCAGCAGAAAAATGCAGTCAAATAATCAATACAAAGGTTGATGGTAAGACAAACAAAAAATAGAGTACAAATGGAGTTATGCATAGTCTTTGGCTGTACATAACATTAAGCCCTTGATTGGTGGCCTTAAAATTTTAAAAACATAGTTTTGAATAGTATTTTTTTGGAGAATGTATGGTTAACAAGTAGGGAAAAGTTTTGGGTTTACTTGTAGAATATTTTATTCTGTGAAAGTGCGGTTAAAAATGAGTATGAGAAATAAATTAAAGTAAAATAAAGGGAATCAATCAAGGGCTAAGATACTGGAGGGATAATAGAAATGAAATGCCAGTACAAGGCTCCGTCATGGCTGGAGAAAGTAAATATGAGATTTAGATGATCGCTGAACTCAAGATAAGATTAAATAACTTTAACCCAAAAGAATAAATAGAGTGACACATCTTCAATATTCAGCCAATTTTATATACTTCTAAGATAACAGAGACGAATACAGTAGGCTCAGTCATTCTTGGACAAAGTAAATTTGATTGTCAATGATATACTCCAGTGAAGGTCACATTGGTAAATTTGTACCCAACAAAATGAACTGCAAGTGAATGAATCAATCTCGTATCAAACTGTCAACACCGGGCAATGATTTAGTATTGCAAGTTCAAGTATTAATAATGGGAGAGGTACTACCACCCAACAAAAAAAAAAAAAGCTAGACAATTACTGATTTCCTATAAAATGACTGGTGCGAACTTAACGGAAAAAATTTAAGTCTGTTATAGGTCTCATGACAAACACCGTAGAAACAAATGCAGAGAAAAGAGCATGGAAGAGAAAATAAGCTGAATGAAAGAAGAGAAGGGAAGGTTGAGTGAAGCATACAGAGAACACTAGGAAGAGAATTACCTCATCAAGGGCTGAAGGTGAAGGAGATGACCATTACACTCTTCAATCACTTGAGCAAATAGGTCATTCTGTGAACCAAAAGAGACCAATGATGTCAAGTAATATAACTAGACCAGCCTAAAGTTTGAGAACACGAAGATCTAACTACATAAATATTGTAACAGAGCAAAATTTGACAGGATTTTAGTAAAAGTGACACCACAATCATGCACGGGAAATCTATATACCCAGGTATGAGGAACATATTGCCATATATAGTTCTGATATTTCTTTCCTTCACTTTGAAAATTAAAGGTCATTTCTACTTCTGAAGTGATCAATATTGTGTCCACAATAGAAATGAATAAACTGTAATATTTTATTAACAAACAGGCATTTAACCTCACAATTTAGATTCCTACGCATACTAGAGCCTACCCTTATGTCTCCACTTCATCCCCAACAAAAAATAAAATAAAATAAATGTAGTAATTATATTATTTATCATTTCCATTAAGCGAACAGGAATTCAACTCTTGAAACTCACCTTCTATAGAATATTTTGTAAAACAGATCTAAATATTATGTCGCAAGCCTCCTGGAAAGGGTCTTTTATTACTGCAATCTACATGGTTCGGTTGTCTTGAATTACTGCAATCTACATGGTTCAGTTATTCATTTTTTTTTCCTTAAGATGAGAATCCTTAAATGATATGCAGTGCAAAATCAGGCACAAAATCATGTTCAGGAATCTTGTAAATTTATAATATGTGTGTCATAAGTATACATATGTGTAATATATCAATGGTTGTCTACAAAATGCCCATTGACTGCTTGTACTATATTTTAACACAGTTAAGGAACTCTACGGCGCTTTGGTTCGTTGCCAGACAAATCATGCATTTTACAGTTATTCTCAACTACACTCCACCAACCGTGATCTTGCAGGAAATTCGTAGTGTTAGAGGATAGCTAGTCACATCATTCATTTTGAAATTGGAATGCTTGGAAATAGAAATGACTGAATCTTATTCATTCCATGTACATCCCATTATTTCTATACCACAAATATTTGACTATTTCTTTTTCTTATCATCTACACGAAGGCTACACGAGCTAAAATAAATTAAAAAATATTCAAAAGACACATCGTTTTTGAGTTTAAAAGTAGTGCATCAGAAAAACAAGACTATACTCCCCATAAATCGAACAAGTAAGAAAACTTACGTTGAAACTAGTAAGCTGCCCATGTTCGCAGCTCACAAATTCTTTCACTAACTCACTTGCTTTTTTACCGTACATTTTCCTTAAATCTCAGACAGTAGTCCTCTTATTACTGCAATCCATCAGAAACAATTTATCAAACAGCTTATCTACAAAACATTAGGTTCACTAGTTCAGAAACGACAAGCAGATCTATTCGCGCAAACTGGTTCGCACATAGAAACAAGATATATAATTTAATACATATACAAAATACGCATCACTGTGTTCGTTTTTGTGTGTGCGCACACGCCCACAAACAAGTAAATTGCGAAAAATACAGGTAATTCGATAATTAAAACAAATGTATTTTTACATGTCGAAAGTGCAAATTCCCAGAAGAATAATGGATACTGGAGATTCAGACAAAAAAAAAGGATAAAGGAATTTTGATGAGGCATTTTTTGGCGGGAGTCTTCGAAGAGCTTGAAAAATAAGCGCTTAAATCCACAATCTGACCTGGATTGTCCCTGCTTGGTCTTGGATATACATTGCCCTGCTTTTTGCGGGAGTTTCCTCTAGATTTTCATATTTCACTTTCACAATTATATTACCCTTGTTTGGTTAAGTTTTTAATGGGCTTTCGCAAAAATTGATGAAATATAAAATTTGTAATTTAGCTCATGTTTGTTGCTCATTCTTTCAAAATACCTTTTGTACTTATTTTCAATCAATTTTAGCAATAAAATATAAAATATGTAAATTCAAAATTTTTCCTATTTTTTAACTACAAATTCTCCAAAAATTCACTATTCAAAATGATTTTTTCATAAAAAAAAAAAAAAACCACCAAA
>CAIGRK010397000.1:0-11367 GCA_903798315.1 Fraxinus greggii | reverse complement strand
CAGGCTAAAGTAGTTTTGTGCTAGAATTACGATGAAAGTTGTGTCATAAACCTTTACCTCTTGATTTTAATTCTTTTTAACAATTAAAGCATCTTTTCAATTACTGAACGATTTTCATGGTTTAGGTCTTCTCTACAATTATGTACATAATGATTGTATGAATATTGTGCTTCGTTTTACCTTGAAAGATTGAAAATAAGTTAGACTTAAGCCTGTTTGATAGGCCCTTTTTTCCAGATGGCACTTTTTTTTTCCCAAGAATTGGTTTTCTTACTTGGCCCATTTTCTTGGCTTTAGTTGAATTTCAATTCCCACCTTTTAGGTGGTTTTTGGTTTTCCATTTTTTTTTTGTTTTTTTTTTCCAATAGAAATAAATTCTATCCCCAATTATAAAAAAAATTATCCATTTAATTGACAGTTTTTATGTAAAATAAAGCCAAATGAACACAACAAATTTTTCATTTTTTTGGCAATCCAAACAAAATATATTCCCAATTGTAAGAAATTATATCCCTTTAATTGACAATTTTCATAAAAACAAAGTCAACCGAACACCAAAAGGATAGAAAATTTCAACATTTTTCAAGTGAAAAATTATACCAATCAAACACAATTAATTAACAATTCTAAATAAAATAAGTTCTGTACAATTCAATTCCCTACATTTCGTTTTCTTTCCATCCAAATTCCATCTTTGAATTAAACGGACCCTGAGATTTTGTTTTTTTAATTGTAGAGGACCTTTTTTTGATAAAGTTAAAGGGTTGATTCGTAAATATTTGAGATATTACAGGGATGGATAGTGTAATTAATCAGTTCACCTCCTCCAACATATCTGAACGAAAAAGGAGAAAAGAAAAAAAGAATATAAACGTAAGAACCTCTGTTCTGATTTGCGATGAATTGAAAGTCTAGTGGAGGAGATCCAATTCAGTCAAGATCTACTTCGTAATTACTGAATTCTCCGCAGAGTTTTATAAACCAATATATTGAAAATTAAATTCGATCGAGCAGAAATGGCGCCTCCTGCTCAATCTCAGAAATCCTCTTCACCCTCTCAACCCTCCGGGTATTAGCCAGATCCCTTTCTCCATTGTGTTTTGTGTGTGTATTTTTATTATATTTTATTGCATTTTAGACGGAGAATTTGATGAAGTTGAATGGTACATTGAGTACCAAACAAAAAAAAAAAAAAAAATTTATTCACGATTAAGTTTGTGTAAACGCGTGGGAATTAATGAAATGGAGGTTTAATTTTCCTAGATTGACTTCTAAAAGTCAAGCGTGTAAAGATATGTAACCGCGTGTCCAGAGGTCACCCTCTAACCCCCAAATTCAGTGAAGAAATGAAAGAAAGGATTTTTATTTATTTTTTCAATCGCGAGTCGCTTCTACGTCCGTATGTGTTTAATTCGCAGATAGACCCACTGATCAGTATTCACTAGACTTCCGGCAGTTTTGTTCTCTTTTGTTTTTGGGGGCGTGGAATTTGATATATGAAAAAGATTAGTCGAGCAAATGGCAAAAATAATGAATTTTTCCTTCTCTTTTCCTCGCAACCAGACACCAGAAAATACAAACAGTAGTAATTCTCGAAAGTCTAACCCTTATTTTGATTTGGCCAGAAAAGGGGAAGTTTCGGATGTGAAAATGCAGCTCCGGCAACTAGCAGGGAGCAGAGCTCCTGGAACGGATGATTCAAAGAGGGAACTTTTCAAGAAGGTGATTTCATACATGACTATTGGGATTGATGTGTCAGCTGTTTTTAGCGAAATGGTGATGTGCTCGGCGACCTCGGATATAGTGCTAAAAAAGATGTGTTATTTATATGTTGGGAATTATGCAAAGAACAATCCAGATCTCGCGCTTTTGACAATTAATTTCCTTCAAAGGGATTGCAAGGATGAGGATCCTATGATTCGTGGTTTGGCTTTAAGGAGTTTGTGTTCACTACGTGTCGCAAATTTGGTGGAGTATTTGGTGGGGCCTTTGGGCAATGGGTTGAAGGATGGAAATAGTTATGTGCGGATGGTTGCAGCTGTCGGGGTTCTCAAGTTATACCATATTTCGGCTTCGACTTGCTTGGATGCTGATTTTCCTGCTATGCTCAAACATTTAATGCTTAATGACAAGGATGCTCAGGTAGACTGCTTACATGTGATTTTATTTGCTTATATATCTTCTTATAGATGCTGGTTCTAATGTTTAAATTAGTGTCCAACATATATTGCAATTATTTAATTTTAATGAATCAAGATACTTGTCACAAAAACTTCTTCAAAGTACATAAATCTATGAGCTTTCTAATTATCAAATTTCCTCCTTTTGTTTCATCAGGTAGTTGCAAACTGTTTAACTTCTCTACAGGAGATCTGGGGTCTGGAAGCAAGTACATCTGAAGAAGCGGCAAGGGAGAGAGAAATGTTGCTTAGCAAGCCAGTTATATACTACTTTCTAAATAGGTATGCAATAGGATCATTGTTCGTTGCATCAATTTCTTTTTTTACAGTTGGAAGTCTGTATGTACAGGAACATTGTGTGCTTTTTTTTTTTTAACCACATTCCATATGGGGCAAGCTGTTCCTTGTAACAAGAAATAATCACCTCAAGAAGTCCCTGATTTGTTCTCTTTTTCGCAAAATGATATTTTAACGAGACAGAGTTAGTGATAATAAGGATCTCAGCTACCTGTAAATTGAACTCGTAACTGACCCGTTGCCAGCTTCATCCCATAACTGTTAATTTTTTCTTGTCTTGTCAAAAGAAGGTACCTTGTTGGTTAGTTTATTATTAGAGGACATCAGAAAATGCTTTAGTTGTTTCCTCTCGGAGATGGAATGTTACTCGACGACACACAAGCATCCTGCCTTCTCAATCTCTTTGCAAAAACTTTTTTTCTCATATTTTATCTCCTTTCCTCATTTTCAAATTGCTTTAACATCCGTTTCTCTGTGTATCTACACATATAATGATAAAAATTAGCACCAGTCCTGCGAATTGATAAGCTCCTATTAATTGTTCAGTGTACAACAGACACTGACAATACCTGGATTCTGTGCTATATTTGTGGTCTTGGTAGTCAAATATATCTAGCTACTTCACTAATTGTATTGATCATGTATAAGATCATCTCTCTCTCTCTCTCTCTCTCTCTCTCTCTCTCTCTCACGCACACACACACATTCGCATGCTTGCATGCACGGACACTCTAACTTCCCACTTGATTGTGTACAGGATCAAAGAATTCAGTGAATGGGCACAATGTATTGTTCTGGAGTTGGTTGCTAAGTATGTTCCCTCTGATAGCAATGAGATATTTGACGTCATGAATCTTCTTGAAGATAGACTTCAACATGCAAATGGTGCAGTTGTTTTGGCAACCATTAAGGTGTTTCTACAATTGACCCTATCCATGACAGATGTTCATCAACAGGTGCATAAAACTTTCATTCTTAAATATAATCTTATTTTCCTTTATTGATGGTGAAATTTGTTTTATTTGGTGCTTTTTCATTGAATTTACTCATCCAAACTTCCATTTTCTGATTTGGAACCCAAAAAGAGTATTCTCACGATCTGTGGTTCTGTTTTTACACAGTTGAATATTTACTTGTATTAGACTTGAATCTAAACCTCATGGTTCTCTAAGTGGACGTCTCTATACACATTTAGATCTCATTGCTTCTTCAGACACATGATTATTAATTGAGAACAGCCGAAGTTACACCCTTACAGTTGGTTAATCATTGCATTGTAAAACCATCAATAGAATATTTTCAAGATATCATGCCCTCTTCTTATTCTCCATAAAGTTTTACTCGTTCTGTACGTTGCACGGTGTGATCCACAAATGCATGAATTGTTTTCAGATATTTTACAGATTTTAATCTCTGCACAGTTTTGAGTCCTGCTATAATGGTGCACATCACAGCCAATTATCATCTTCAAATCTTGTATACAATTAAATCAATTTTGCCAATGTCCTCATTCCAGATTCTTAGCCCTTTTGCTTCAGATTAAGTATACCATATATGAAGTTTTCTCTTACAGCTTCTGTAAATTTATGTAATTCCATTTGCAGTAAAGCTTTCTTTGCCAGATGCTGTTGTAGATGGTGCTCTCGTGGCACAATATTACCTCATTAATTCTGCTGAATTTATTTTTCTTGTGTATTATTAGTTTTGTTGACATGCTTTTATGACATTTCACAAGTTAACATATCAAAGAACAGAAATATATCCTATGATTTATATCATCAAAGTGTACTAATTCATTTCTAAAAATTGATATCTGTATCCTGTTGCTTCCCTTACAATTATCCTTATCTACTCTTGAATTTTTTTATTGAACTTCCTTGTCAGGTGTATGAACGTATCAAATCCCCTCTGCTCACTCTAGTGAGCTCAGGAAGTCCCGAGCAATCATATGCAGTATTAAGCCACCTACATTTACTAGTGATGCGTGCACCATTTATATTCTCTTCAGACTACAAGCATTTCTACTGTCAATACAATGAACCATTTTATGTCAAAAAATTAAAGCTAGAAATGTTGACTGCTGTGGCAAATGAGAGCAATACATATGACATAGGTGGGTATGGTGCTGCGTAAATGCATAACCTTGTGCAATGAAATTAGACAATGCCCTGCTTTCTAATCATTCTATGGCCACAGGTGGTGATCCTTACCTTTTTGAGCATGACTAACGTGTGACCTTTTTACTCCATTTTAGTGACTGAACTATGTGAATATGCCGCAAATGTTGACATCCCAATGGCAAGAGAATCAATTCGAGCTGTTGGCAAGATAGCATTGCAACAATATGATGTAAATGCCATTGTTGATCGGCTGCTTCAGTTTCTGGAAATGGAAAAGGAACATGTGACTGCCGAAACTCTGGTAAGCATCTCATTTTTCCGTTCAGATGCCCGGGTCTTGGGATATACTGATTGTTAACCTTTTATATCTAGTGTACAATTCAGTAATGTAGCACTGTAATGTTCTTAATTTAAGGCAGTTTAATAAAGTTGAGAATTCTTGTTACAGGTGCTTGTAAAAGATCTTCTCAGAAAATATCCTCAATGGAGTCACGACTGTATAGCAGTTGTTGGGAATATCAGTAGCAAAAATGTCCAGGAACCCAAAGCCAAGGCAGCTCTTATTTGGATGCTGGGAGAGTATGCTCAAGATATGCAGGATGCTCCATACATTCTAGAGAGTCTTATTGAAAACTGGGACGAGGAGCACTCTGCAGAGGTAATAAGCTGGCATTATCCTGTGTTATTGATTTTCCTCGAGTATATTTTATTGTTCTTTTAGATTTCTTTAATGGCTCGGTTAGCTCATGGTTTTTCTTGGCGGTGCCTCGTAGTACTCCAATTAATTGTAGTGTATGGCAAGTAATATTTTTGTTGTGCATTTCTATTCGATACAAGCACTTTGTGTATAGTTAAAAAGTAAGGAAAACTTTTCTATTTACATATATTATTTTATAGGAGAATGTGTAGTTGAAAATGAGTTTTGAAAAATGAGTTTTTGAAAAAAATGGTGGCCAAATATAGGCTAAGTTTCTAGCTAGAAATTGAGAAAGTATAATTAGTGGTATTAATAATTATTTTTAACCTATTTGTTTGCTTGGCAATAAGGCATAGTCAGATGTCTACTACATCTTCTCAAGTGACTAGTTTCCTGTGTGTACAGGTTCGTTTACATCTTCTTACAGCAATAATGAAGTGTTTCTTAAGAAGGCCACCAGAGACTCAGAAGGCCCTTGGAACTGCTTTAGCTTCTGGTCTGGCTGATTTTCATCAGGTCTGGCTAGTCTGCATGATTTTTTGGGAAGTTAAAAGATCACTTTTTGAATTTTTTACTAGACTTTTTGCTTAGTTTCTGTAAGAATGATTGTTAACTTCCAGATTGTTGCAGGATGTTCACGATAGGGCCTTGTTCTACTATAGGCTTTTAAAGTACGATGTATCTGTAGCTGAACGAGTCGTAAATCCTCCAAAGCAAGCTGTTTCAGTATTTGCAGATACTCAAAGCAGTGAAGTCAAAGATCGTATCTTTGATGAATTCAACAGTCTCTCTGTTGTATATCAGAAGGTACCTCTACTTCTATCCAATATCCTTTGGAAGTTGTGTAGCACCTAACATTAGTTTCAATCGGACAGCAACCTTAGTAATTTACATTAAATAAAGACAAAGATGGACATGACCCATTAGCTTCATATCCGATAAGAAAATCATTTAAATTCAAGAAGACTGAATATTTCCAGTTACATGTAAATTATAGTTCAGATTCACTTCTACAGGCTAAATACTGAACATTAATGGTTAATAGACATGCACGTCTGAGAATAGAATATTCAGAAATATTTGTCTGTCGATTATGGATACAGAAAATACATTATGTATCTGAAGCACATGGTAACTAATGAGAATTTCTTGCAGCCGTCATACATGTTCACTGATAAGGAACATAGAGGGCCATCTGCATTCTCTGAAGAACTTGGCAATCTGTCTATTGACACAGATTTGGCGAATAATGTAGTTCCTGCTCAGAGAGTTGAGGAAAATGACAAGGATTTGCTGTTGAGTACTTCTGAGAAGGAAGAAAATCATGGTTCTGTTAATAACAGTTCTGCATATAATGCTCCTTCTTATGATGGCTCGACGATGGTAGGTGCTTTACAGGCTCAACAAGACCTTGTATCATTAGACCAACCACCTCCGGCAAATGTGCCTGCCAGCTTGGCAATTGATGACCTATTTGGCCTAGGATTGCCAGTTGCGCCTAGTCCCACTCCTTCACCTCCAGCTCTGAAGCTTAATGCTAAAGCTGTTCTAGATCCCAACAGTTTTCAGCAGAAGTGGCGCCAACTCCCAGTAGCAGCATCCCAGGTTAATATTCATAGCTTGACTTTTATTAATTCATTTTCCATGTGACTTGTGACCTTTGCTTCTGTGTCACTTTGCACACACATTTCTCTTTCGGACTCCAGGTTATGTGGCACCAAATATAGGGAGGCAAAAGTAGTTGTACACTTTTCTATTGTAGTTCTCTTAAATAGCATTTCAAAAGGATAAAGGGAACTCCTGAAATTCAATATGTAAGACAACCCCTTGCCCAGCTCAGATTTATCTGTCCCTTTCTCCAAGATCACTGTTCATCGCCACCATCCTTAAAAATCAAACGCATACAGTTGTGACTTGTATTCTTCCCTTTCCATTTGAAGATTATTTGCACGTCCAATCATAAACTAGCAAGTAATTTTAAAATTCACCTGGACAAAGTACGCGTTCTTATATCCAGTTTTGTCAAGGGGTCAGTGGGAGTCAGTCGAATTGGGATGACTAGGACTCATGCTTAGCTAATAAATACTAAGATGGGATTTTCCATCTATAAATTCTGGTCATTGGGTCCTAAACCTGTTAAGCTAGTCAAAAATGATGGAAGGAGTAAATTCCTTCTATGATCAACTATCGATGGCACGAGAAGTAAAGAAGGGTAAGCTTGTGCTTTTTAACATTTGTCTGTAAATCTCTTCTTTTGATAAAGAGTTTTTAAGACTTTACTTCCTGTTAAGTTCACATTTTCTGCAATCACGATACAGCTATGTAATCTTTTTCATACACTGGCACTCCGAGTAATCTGCTATATCTTGTTTTTCCTTTGTCTTGTTCAGGAAATATCCTTGAACCCACAAGGAGTATCTGCATTATCGAGTCCTCAGGTTCTTCTTCGGCATATGCAAGGTTATTCCATCCAATGCATTGCTTCAGGTGGTCAAGCCCCTAACTTCAAGTTCTTTTTCTTTGCACAAAAAGAGGACGAGCCTTTTACTTATCTTGTGGAGTGCGTGCTTAATTCATCAACATGTAAAGCGCAATTAAAGATCAAAGCCGATGACCAGAGCACATCACAAGCCTTCTCAGCATTATTTCAATCAGCTTTATCCAAATTCGGTTTGCCTTAAGGCATGTATTAAGATGTGATATTGGTTTTTGCGGGACAAGATATTGTTGCACCCTTCTGTGTAGGGATCAATGTTGGAGAAAAATGATACCGAAAAAACTTGCAAACTAAGAGATAGAGTGCTGCGTAAAACCATGTGAATGTGCAATATGCTGTGACGACGAGTTATTTTGTTTCTTGTTCAGCCTTCTTTAGTTAATGCTGTCAGTTTCGGTACCTTGATACATTGAGATAAGAATCTAGAATGCGAATTTTCACGGATGAGATACTTTGGTGGATTATTTAAGGGATTTTTAGCCTTTTTGCTTATGGAACTGTCTTCTTTTCTCTCACCCTGATGTTTCTATGGAAATCTATTTGTCCATACGCATTGGCTCATGCCTACTATACGTAGAATTTCAGATACTAGCTAGCTAGCAAAGTTGGGACCGATATGTGGAATGGGAAATACGTAAAACAACATAGTTTTGAGTTATTTATGCAAGTACTGGGAATGCTGGTATGTTAAAGAAGACGTCAAGTCAATCACAATTGATGACTGAACTTTACGCTTGCATAAAATGTAGTCGTTGAAGTTTAAACCTTTGAAACTATCTTGATTCTTGAAATTGACATTGTTTGAATGCTCATTTTATAAGCTGAGTTAGGAGAAGATCGTCATTTTCAACATTTTTCAGTTTGGTAAAACAAATCCCTCTAAATCACCAATAGATTCTCAACGTTCTTGAACTGTTCTATGTTCATGTAATATTACACGTGGAAAAGATTTTTCTTCTCTAATCTCTGCCAATTTTTTTCATGTAAATAAAAAGGAAAAAACTGCCTCTCTCTCTCTCTCTCTCTCTCCCCGTCTCTTTGAATGTGTAGAGACAGACAGATACTAGAACACACTGTATTTTCTCAAGAAACTTACAACATTTTTCCATAGTTAATTTTGAGTTTCCTCGATTTTTTGTGTTTAAATTGATGGGATGATGTTCTCACTGGGGACCCATTTCTTGAAACAATTAGTTTTCCATTGTTTTGTTAAATATGATCAAAGTATGGGAATTAGTCCAATTTCTTGATGGGTTTAATTATCGAGAAAATGGGTTTGTTTGATCAAAGTGTGCGCTTTCATTGTTTTGTATGGTGGGTTCCTGTTAAAATTCTGATTCAGAACATGTTTAAGAATGGTTTTTTGCAATTATTTTCTCTGATAAATAACTTACTCGATGACAATTTTGCAAGGACTATGTTGAAAGCGAATCTAACTAGGTGAAACTTTATAATATCGTGCAGGCTTGGCTAGCCCTTAAGAGTATTTTTTGTTTTCCTGGATTTAAGCTCGACAGGAGAGATTAAATGATCAAAAAATTGAGTCTTCCTGTATGTCTAAATTTACTAAGTTTATATCCTCTTTAAAGTTCAGTCTCAATATTTTAACTTATCATGCAATGTAAGTATGATGTATTGTGAATTCTACGGTTCTACATTATGTCATGCTTTCCACAATTTTTTTTTTTTGGTAATTTCGCTTATGTATTTCTTGATAGACTGTCTAACATAAGTTGATCCCTTGCCTGATTCTCATTTTTAGAAATGTATTAATACACGATATAATAGGGTACTTCCATTTAGTTGTCCATGTTGTATAATTATTAGTCGTACTTCGCGATGTTTTCGTATATATTTGCACTTGAATATGATTAAATGCTGGCATATGCTTACAAGAAAGTACGTGTTAATAAGAATTTGCACTTGCTCACAAATTTATGTATGCTTTGTGTAAGCATGATATCCGATGTGGTTATTTTTCGTATTTTGCTTTCATGGTGTTAGTCGAAGATAACTTTGACTAACTATTTAGGTGAAGCGAAAGCAAAAGTGGGATGCAAAAGCTCGACTCTCCTTTTAAGAGTCTTAATCTCATACCCAAGTGGAAGAAAGAAAATTGGATAATGATGTTTGTCTATCAGCTTTCAACTATATCTCTTGCTCTAATGACTTCTGATCTTCTCAATTGGAGTATGTTTGTCTAAGTTTAAAAGGGTTATTTAGTAAATAAGTAAGTTTTAAAAGAATTGACTTTTGTTACTGCTGAAATTTGGAAACAAGGAAGTAACTTATTTTGACATTCCAAATAAGCGACTCTTGGTGCCATTTCCATGGAACTAGACTAGAGTTCTCAATTTTTCTTGCATTTTGTGAAGCTAATTGATGACGTAACATTCAAGTGGGCGACATCCTAAAAGTAATAAAATGGGCTATAGGGGGATTTCAACGAAGAGGGTGTATATTCTGGAATAGACACTGCAGTAACCAAGAAAGAGTGGGTTCAAGAATTGCCGTCGAACGTATTGAACTATTTATTTGACAAATTCTTGTTTGCTTACTTGCCGCTTAGGAACAATTTGATTCAACCTCACATTGACGAAATGGTGATGACCCTGTTCTTATAGAAGGAAACGTCTTGTGATGAAAAGATTCGATTGTATCCAATGCCGGAGTCTACTCTGTAATTTCTGAATGAGAGTAGTTGTAGAATGGTTTGATAACTGATGAACATTCTCTTAGAAAGAGGGAACCCTCAGGAAGCCCAATTCCTTTTTAATAATTTGATTGAAGGAGGACAAGCCTGTTGGGAATTTACTTAATCATGCACAGCGAAAATAAAACANTGCTGTTTTCCCATGTCTGTACGCCGGCGACGACTGCTGTAGCTAGCAGTACCGTCGGCCCACCGTTTCCGACCCGAATTTTTTTTTAAAAAATTGCTAAAAACGAGAAATCAACAATCAACATTTGATTGTTCAAACATGCAAAACAGTTTCTAACAAACACATGGTATGCTCTGATACCACTGTTTGGAATTTACTTAACATGCACAGCGGAAAATAAACAATTTTTCAATTCCCACCAAGGATCTGCTTTATGTTTAGATAGAAACTGTGATAGAAATTATACCTTTGATAAATTCTACAAACTCGTTTGCTGATTCTCGAACTCCAATGATCACGATCTGCAATCCAAGCTGTCCAATTGTCCAGCCTCTAAGGTGATCCACACAGAGAACAAGAATGACGGCCAGAGTTTTCTTTTCTTGTGTTAGCAAGAATAATGGAAAAATTCCTTTCTGTTTTCAAACCCTAACAGCTTATTAATACAAGTCCAATTGGGCTTGACCCGTCTCTTAAACTTAACCTGGTGCAATGTTTAATTAATCTAATTAATTAAATCTGGTCCATGAATTAATTAATCCAATTAATTAATTCGGGCATATTAATAAGTAACCCAATTAATTAATTATCAAACCCTTGTCAATTAATTAATTGGTAATTCTCATTCTTCTGGTTTTATTTTGTGTGTGACCCATTAGGTTCCCAATCAAGAATCCCAACGATTTGAATCATT
>CAIGRK010396975.1:0-40450 GCA_903798315.1 Fraxinus greggii | reverse complement strand
TTGTCGACGGTCAATGTCCACTCGGACTGAACTTTTGCGTTGGGTCCATCATTGGATTCACTAAGAATGTTTACTTAATTATACAATAATTGTTTTAATTTTTAACAACAAAACACACAATATGATTGAATTGTGAAAATAGTAAAGTAACTTTAAATCTAACGAAAATGGTAAAAATAACAAATCTAAAAATTGAGGAAAGTTTGGATGATAAAATGGTTGAGATTCATGATTTCACTTAATTACCACCTAATTAATTTCTCAATATGCCATTTAGCAAATTACTCATTTAGTATGTTAGATTCGATTTTCCTATTTTAACTAATTACCTCTCTCGAATGAAATTAGTCATAATCAATTGGTTTAATCTACTATATTTTTATGTCGATTAAAATCCAAACAATAGCATTAAATCTTGGAGAGAGGCACAAATCTCGAAAAATATCATGATATTAAGAGATGTGATTTACATGTGAATTCAATTGAGTATTTCTTTTACCAATGTTTCGATAATTTGAGGAAAAAAAAAATTGACTTGGTATATATATGTAAAATTCATTATATCTATAAGTCAAATTATTGTTACAAGCTAGTCGAATCATTCAAACAACTGAGGTTGGTTGGCCTACTATGTTGTTGTGCCCTAATCAATCAAAAATAAAATTATATTTTTTCCTGTATTTTACGCACAAATATTACGTTTGGCTTTCTTTGTTGAATTAATGATTTTTAATCATTTTGAGGAGAAGTAATTGTGAATTTCCACCACTTCCTAGCCTCAGAAAAATGGCTTTAATTATATGCAAACTTTGTCATTTATCCTGTATTTGTAAAGTTTCAATAATTTCATAGAATATAATTTAATTACTTTAGATGTTATATTTTATATTTTGGAAAGTTGGTGGACTAAAGTGATATATGTATTAAGGATAATTAGCACATAACATCCCTACCTTTCATTGTTATTGTGAAAAACGTTCATACATTTCATTTTTTGGCATTTTAACCTTTATTCATACATTTCATTGCGCAAAAGGTAATTTTCACATATTATCTCTATTAAAAATTATGAAATGACGAATATNTTCCACCACTTCCTAGCCTCAGAAAAATGGCTTTAATTATATGCAAACTTTGTCATTTATCCTGTATTTGTAAAGTTTCAATAATTTCATAGAATATAATTTAATTACTTTAGATGTTATATTTTATATTTTGGAAAGTTGGTGGACTAAAGTGATATATGTATTAAGGATAATTAGCACATAACATCCCTACCTTTCATTGTTATTGTGAAAAACGTTCATACATTTCATTTTTTGGCATTTTAACCCTTATATCCACCTTTCATTGTGCAAAAGGTAGTTTTCATTTATTTTCTCAATTAAAAATTGTGAAATGAAGAATATACGCTTCTCTTTAAATAAAATAAAAAGAAAAGGAAAAAAACTAATTGAAATCATAGTTCCGATTTTTTTTAAAAAGCGCAAATCAAACCGAAATAAATTATTAAAAAGGTAATTAGTACATAATGTCCCTCTTTTTACCATTATTGCGAAAAATTTTCATACCTTTCATTTTTTTGGCATTTTCACCTTTAATTACACATTTAATTGTGCAAACCATCATTTTCATCTAATTTCTTAATAAAAAAAACTGTGAAATAATAAATATACCCTCTTGTTTAAATAAAAAATATTTTTTTAAATTTCTAATTCTTTAATAATTTATTTGGGACTTGTTTGCACTTTTTAAATTTTTTAAATTTTTTTAAATTTTAAAATAAATTTAATTAGGATTCGTTCGCACTTTTTTTATAAAAAATAATTTTTTTCATTAATTTATTGGGGGCTCGTTTGTAATTTTTAAAAAAATTAGGACTATAGTTGTAACTAATTGTTTTGCTTTTTATTTAAATATCAGGGTATATTTGTCATTTCACAGCTTTTTATTGAGAAAATGGATATAATGATGGTTTGCGTAATCAAATGTATAATTAAGAGTGAAAATACCAAAAAAATAAAAGGTATGGACTTTTTTGCAATAATATTGAAAGATAAGAACATTATGTATTAATTACCTTATAATAATTTGTTTGAAACTCCTTTGCGCTCTTTAAAAAAAATTGGGACTATGATTGTCGTTACTTTTTTTCTTTTTTCATTTTGTTTTATTTAAAGAGAGTGACATATTAGTCATTTTATGATTTTTTATTGAGTAAATAAACGAAAATGATCTTTTGCGGAATGAAATGTGGAAATAATGGTGAAAATGTTAAAAAATGAAGGGTAGAGACGTTTTTCACAATAACAGTGAAATGTGAGAACGTTATGTGCTAATTACCCTATGTATTAATTCAATTTTATTTGGTCCAAATATTTAGATTGTGATAGAGCGATAATAAGTATATCAATACTGGACTCGTTGGATAACTCGTATTTAATTATCTATTTTAGGCTTGAGAACAAGTTGATTCGGTTAAGTCAGCTTCAAGATTTTACAAATTGAAGAAATTGTTAAAAATTTGTTTTTCATTTGAATTAAAATTTTGAATTTAAACGGGGTTGCTGCGCGTATGGAAATGGTTTATTTATTTTTCTATTTAGTTTTGAATTTGGGTTGTATGGGTTGGCTAAAACGTGTAGGGTTGTTAGATTTTTCCTTTTTCAAATGTGATAATGGTTGTAGTACTTTTGTGTAGTGGAACCCGGAGTAAAAAATTTCATTATTCCCTCAACTTATCACACAGTCACGCGATAGTTATTGAACTTTCTTTTGTCGTTGAACGGTCACTGAACTTACAAACCCGCCACTCCATCCATCACTCAGCTACCCAGCCATTTGAAGATGTCTCACGTGGCGTGACAGAACTCCATGTGTCAACGGACGACGTCAACGGTGACAACGGTAGACGTGATTTCAAATTAAAAACACGATCTCCATCAGTAAATACACGATTAATACCATTTCCCCCCAAATCACACTCGTAGGAACCCCTAGAATCGATTCTTCGAAGAGGTAGTATCCTGAATTTCCATGTACTCGTTTCAATCTGAATTTGTCAACGGACCATTACTGCTTTTAATAGAAAAATATCTAATTGCTGCAGTTGCTGCAATTTCGGCCTGAGAAAGTATTGATTCAATCCACTGTTGTGATTGGTAAAAGAATGAAGAAGGTAAATTGATGTACCATTGACAGTTTTTTCTGATTTTAAACTCGTAAAAGCGTCAAGCTTATATCAGTTCTTTCTGATTTTGAACTGGTGTGAGCCGATTTAATGCTCACCAACAGTTTGATAAATGTCTTCAAGCTTAAATATGTCTGTCGTTTTCTTCTGCACATTGTCACAAATTGGGAGGCTACATATGTCGTCTGCAAACTGGTAGTCTTAGTTTCGATAGGAAATTATTGAAGTCCTGATGCGGATGTTATTAGTTTGTTAATTACATTGCACATCTTTCCCCTTTTCAAGTGTGATGGCAGATAATAGGGGCATATGTCATAGTTGTAGGAAACCCGGGCACTTCTTGTCTGATTTCCCAACAAAGAAATAATGTCCGAAATGTGGTAATGGCATCGAGAAATGTATGGAGGTTCAGAAAAATACGTCAAACGTAGGGCGCTTATTCTTTTGCTGTACTAGAGACTGCGGTCATTTTGTGTGGAAAGATGAAGGGGACTCGAGTGGCGAATCCAATAAAGGTGAGGCTACAAAAGGAGTTGAAGATCTGTCGAGTATGTTCGAGACATGCGCTAAAATCACAGCGGATAGAAACGTCAAAATAACTGTCAACATCACGTTCCGCAAGGGTAAAGGAGTTGCAGAGGATGAAAGGAAAGAAAAGGGAAAATATCCTTGAATTACTTCGGCTTAGTATTTTGCTTCATTTGGAAACATGCTTGTGGATTCTAGTATTGTATGATCTGAAATTTTTTGAGCTTAGTATTGTATTAACCTATAAATGGAGCCTAGTCTTGCTTGTTGTTTCCCTTTGATTTCTTTAAAGCTTATTGATACTAACTGCTCGTGCCATTTAGTTTCCAGATTGCCAGAAACAATGCCCGATTACGACCTTTAGTCCTATGCGAAATAAGAGCTAGAAGCGAAAAAGCACTTATGTATGTCTTTAATATTTTCTTTTTTATCGGATGTAGACATTCATTATGCAATATATATAAGCTCAAAATGTTTACATTAATTTTCAGTCATTATGCAATAACAGCTTAGTCAAAAACCAGTCTACTTCACCAGCCATGTTGCTCTATAGTGAGCAATGCACTAATTGTACAAAACAACAATAGAGGTCATCCCAACTACAGAAACAAAGCAAATATACAGCCTCCATTGACAACAAAAGGTATATGCAAATCAGATGTGCCTATTCCGTGCCCTTTCCTTTCTCATTTTGCAACTCATCGACCAAAGTAGCTGCTGGTCCACCCGCCAAGATCCATGTACGCGATCCTCTTGCAACCATAGGTGTAGGCATGAATTGCATTTGATCTTCTTCATGCATGTCTTAACTTAATCATCCCTTCCCTCTTGTGGCCACCATTTTGTCCTATGAAATCATGGGAAAAAATACAATTTGTAATGACGAATACCGACCAAATTTTATAAAATCAGACAACGAAATGCAACTAGAAATTTTTGTACTTGTTCATTAGTCGATACATTGCAATTGTATGGAACTGGTTCTATTTCGGCTTCTACCCAATCCTGTGATGAGACATAAATTAATAATCTGACATCAGTGAAAACAAAAACTTCAAAGTTAATGCACCAATAAAGGATTATACGTACATCAACTGGCGCATTTGCAATGTAATGATATCGCTTATTGTGTCCCTTCAACCCACAGTGCGAGCAAGTCATCGTCACAACCCTCTTCTTCTTCACTTATGCTTTTCCCTTCGTGTTCACAATCATTTATCCTCAAAAGGCCAAATTGTTTCTGTAAGGTACCGAACAACACTTCCTTGGCATATTGCCTCATCTTACAAGCAACATTTCTACTAATCTCCATCTTTAGATCATCCTTCATAGTTGCCAAAATGGACTTTGTCTTCGAACCAGGATCTGCCTTAAATTGTTCAATATATCGATGTGTCAAGAAGATTTAGTTGCAATGTCTGTTGTATTTGCTCCATGTGCATGTGTGTTCAGCCGTGTAAGACTTCACTTGCACTGTCTCAGTCTCGTTCAACTTCGAAGCCCAAAATCCTCCAAGTACATCCCAATTTGCAAACTCCTCGAGCTCTTTTCCTATCATTACACCTCAACTTCACATTTTATCTGTTCAGAGCACCGTAACTTCTCACTGCGCATCTAAACTCTTGCATTGATAGAAAAAGTTGACTGATCTCTAATTGTGGATTCCTTATATCTGTCTCAGCAAAAAATTCAGGGAAGCTGTACCCACCCTTTTCGTTCGATGAACATTCCAAATTTAGCTCTTCAGAGGATGGGTACTCCAAGTCATCGACTGTGTTCCCATAATCCATCTTCCCTCCAAGCATTACTACTCCATCTTGTCCCACTGTTTTCACGTCATCCATACCAATTTCAATGCCATCCGTCTCATTAAGATCGTACAACGTATCATTTTCATCAGAAGCCATATCAACATCCAATTGAACGAAGTCAGAGTCTTCCTCATGACCTGTAAAAATCCATGAAAAAACTAATTCACCTCTAACAGATTAAGAAAAAAACATAGATTAAGTCGAAGAAGAACTCTTCAAAATAAATGACAACTCTCCCAATAATCAGAAAATACTACATGGAAGTATATTAATTTCTCCTTAGTTTCATAAACCAGGTACGTCACATTTATGCCTCTTCATCACCAGTCACAGATTTTCCAGTGCCAGGATTATTGACAGTAAGCAATGAAGAAGAAGACAATGTTGACAAAGAGAAAGTGTTCAATTTCAATTGTACCAGAGCCCCTTTTCCTATCACAATTTCTCCAATTATGGAGAAAAAAATTCCCAGTTGAGCCAATCTTCCAAATGGAATAAACAATGTTGAATAAATTATTTACCTTCACCTTCTCCGTCCATTCGTGCAAATGAAATCCTTCAGGTCTAGCAAGCACGATCAGGTTCGCAGTTCAGGGATGGGTCCAGATGATAACATCAGTTTACGGGTTCACCGTTGCTTGGAAGATGAAGGAAACCTACGTGGACCGTTGTTTGGAAGACGAATTGGGGAAAAGTTTTTGAATGAAATCGATTCTAGGGTTCCTGCGAGTGTGATTTAGGGGAAATGGGGGAAATGGTTCTCAGTCGAAATCGATTTCTAGGGCTCAAAGGATTAGGGGTCATGGAATTGGAGTAAAATGATTTCGATTTCACACTGAAGGAGATAGTGTTTTTAACTTGAAATCGCGTCCATCGTGGTCACTGTTGACGCCGTTCGTTGCCACAAGGAGTTCCATCACGCGACGTGGGACATCTTCAAATAACTGGGTTGCTGAATGATGAAGGGAGTGGCGGATTTGTAAGTTCAGTGACCATTTAGCAGCAATAGAAAGTTCAGTGATTATAACGTGACGGTGTGATAAGTTCAGTGACTAATGAACCCGACACTTTGTGATTTAATTTTACCATAAATCCAACTTCATTTTCAATGTTAAATACCGGACATGAGGTTTCATTATTTGCACTAAAGAATATATAAATACACATATATAAGGTAGATAAGTAACCAATAAAGATTTGGAACGTGATTCTGATTTTTGCCTTCAAATTTATTTGATCTAATAAGGTAGGATAACGAGGTGCAATTGATTTTATCCTGTTTAAATTATTTTTCCATATTGTCGAATTATTATACTTATGAAAGTTAAAGATATGCATGATATGGCCATCCTATACCAAATACATAATATGTATTGAGCTATTATCGGTCTCTACAGATATGATGACGGTATGATAATTTTTACTCATAATTCAAATATTTTTATTCGGAAGTGCACCATTATTTTCGTGTCATATTGAGTACTTACATGTGCTCACCAATTTCTCTTACTCCTCATAGATTAGAACGGGTCATTAGTTGGCGAGCGATAAAGTGCAGTCATGGTGCCATAATTTACGGAATTCAATAAATTAAATCCGGTGTAATGTGGTTGAGACTTTTATTTTTAATATTAATTTCAGTGTTACTATCATATGGACCTTTTATCTAGGATTTAAATCACCTTTCATTTGGTAATGTATTTACATATGGTGATTTTCATGACCTATTTATGTATTTCTTATTATTTCAATCTCGAAATTGAACTATTTTGTTTGCTTGACAAATTTTCCTAGAAAACAGTGACTAACTTGGGCCAAATTGCATGAAATATGTGTCTTTATATAATGTGCTAGAAAACTATGAAAATTTTTACGTGACAAGTGTTCCAAGTTAAGAATAGATTATTGATGGTATGTTTTACTAGATCAAATCTCTATCTTCCACTAAAATTTTATATGGTGCTGTTGACCTATTTAATTATGCGTAACAATTGGATTTTATGATTAATTAGGGGATAACAATTTTTGTGTAAACTATTCATACACAAATTTCTTAATAATTAAATTATTAAGCAATTTTTTTGTAGCGACCAGAATATATAAAATTTGGATCGTTACAATATTGATTGTTATTATTTTATTAAATTATTGTAATTGGTGCGAATGGTATGAATGCGTTACTATATGTTTTTTTGATTGCGCTCATAAGGAAAGAAATTACATGTTTGGAACTCATGGCCATATAATTTTGTTTGAACAAGAGAGAAAAAAATGGTGGTCACGACTTAAGACGTATATTCCTCCTACTAAATTTGTAGTGTGTTACGATAATTATTTTGGGCCCACATGAAATCATATTAATTTCATGTATTGTTTGGATATATGTGTGTATGATGATAATTTATAATGCTTTTAAGTTATGGCATCCAATATTTCTAATACGATCCATAAATATTTTTGTTCATGCTGAATTAATTATACTAATTTCTTGCACATATATAATTGATCTCCTAAGTATCAGTGTTTAGCTTATACTAAGCATTCAGGTGAGGTGACACACTACAATAGCATAAGCTAAGTACATGTGCTTAGGAGACCCATTACCTGTTGTAGTGTGACGTGTCGTCTGAGTTATGCTAAGCAGCGCTGCTTAGGAGACCGTCCAGTATATATACATATATTATGCCTCGCCGGTACTATTTGCGTGAAGAAAAAGTCCAAAGTCAGAGAACCCTATCCCCGTAGCAGGCTAGAGAAGTTAGCCCATTTGAAAGGGAAATGGTAGTAGACATCTCTTCGAACTATGCGTCTGGCCGACCCACCGAGGCCCATGCAGCCAAAGCATATGCTGTAAAAGTTTGTTAGTGTGTTTGATAGAATCTGTCTGCCGGGAACCAAGCACATGTCATCCCAACTACCTACAGCACCTAGAAATAGGCCTCAACCACCACCTCCCATGACAAGACAATCGGAGAAGATGCAATGACACGGCCCACGAGCTGCTCCACCAAAAAAGGTGCCACATGAGGGAGGAAATGATGAGGGATCAGGCGGGCCCATTACATACGTCACCTAGATATCAGACCGATGAAGATGATGACTCGGACGAACCTCAAAGGTCTTGTAACCTCGATGATGATGACGATGATGATGATGAAAATTGGCCTTTTTCATTAGAATTGAGAAATTCTCATGTCCGGAGTCACTATTCATCGCCTAAGATACAAAGTATGATGGAAGAAGCGACCCGACTAAGTACTTGAATAGCTACAAAACATACAAAAGCCTAAGAGGCACCTACCTCATCGTCAAATGTAGGGCTCTCCATTTGACTTTAAGCAGAGAGACGAAAATTTGGTACAGTAGATTACCCCTACGGAGTATTAGGAGCTGGTCGGAATTTAAAATTACATTCCCGAAACGATTCACAGTAAGTAAAGAAGGATGGGCTCCTATCCAACGACTTCAGAACATGAGGTAACAACCTGGGGAGTCGTTGAAGAGTTTTTTAGCTCGCTTTACCGATGAGATGACATATTTTGTGCAAGTCACCGACTAGGAGGCATTGTTCGCGCTGCGGGACGGGCTAAACGTGAGTACCCTCTTCTGGAGAGATGTGCAGAACCAAGACCCCACCAGCTACGATGCTTTGTTGGAAATGATGAAGCGTGAAATCATCAACGAGGAGTTGATCGAGCACGAAACAGAGCCATCAAGGATCTTCCACCCCCCTCAGAGACAACGTGGGAGAGGGCCAACCTCTCTTCTAATGGATTACCAATGGAACCAGGCTAGTCATGAGGCCATTCCCAATTTTGGGACTTGCCACAAAAACATTAAACGCAATACCCACAGTGACTTACGAGGATGTAACCCTCGATACTAACATGCGACAGACTGGGTCTGGACAATGAGCCCCAAAGAAGAAGAGGCTGATGGCGAGGTTCGGAGCCTAGAAATAGGTCAAACACCCCTCAATATTGTACTTACCATCATTCCTACGGTCATGACACAGTAAACTGGAGAGATATAGCCGACCACCCTAGGCAGGTTAATCCTCGAAACGACCAAAGAGGTAATCGTCCTCCTCCTAGGAACCTGCCCCCACCTAGGAAAGACCAAAGACTTAGGCGCGAAGAGGCCAGACCTTCCGTCGAGAGCCATCCTCACGACGGATGAAAGAGCGTGATGGAGAGAGACCTAGGGAAGGACAACGACAGTGTAGGGAACCCTCGGCCAATATGGAAGATGCTCATATCCACGAAATTGAAATGATTTTTGGAGGACCATACGTTGGAGGTAACACAAGGAATTCTCAAAGGAATTATGCTAGAGAGGTCAAGGGCCCCCGAATGACTAGCTACATAGTAGATAGCAGTTTCCAGGGAAGGCAACTATCACCCATCACTTTCACCCAGGAGGATGCTCAGGGTGTGCATTTTTCCCATTGTGACTTCCTTTTGGTAAGGGCAGTTGTAGCTCGTACATGGAAGTTCCATCAATATTCTATTTGGAGCCACTTTTGATAAAATGATCGTCAATCATGAATTGACTCCCATTACAACCCCCTTATACAATGTCATCGACGATAGCATTATCCCAATGGGAAAAATAAATCTTGCAATGAAAATGGGAGAACCATCCCAGACAATTCTAAAATTCATGGAATTTTTTGTAGTAGATAACATGTCAGCCTACCATAGGATACTAGATAGACCTGTCCTAAAAGATTTATGGGCAGTCACCTCCATTCACCACCAGTGCATGAAATTCCCTACTGAATGTGGGATTGCCACAGTTAGGGGTGACCAGAGAGGATGGAGAGAGTGCTGCCCGAACTCGATAAGGAAGGCCGAACCCAGGGACGTTGACATGATAGATACCTCAGGAAGATAAAATTTCGGATAGGAAAATGTCAAGATGATGAATGCCCTCATGCAAAGAGTCATGCTCGATGAGCTAGACCCTTGTGTTATCGAATCCGAATCCCAAATGGACTCAATAGATGAGTTGGAAAGTTTCCCAATGTACCCTCAAAACCCCAATTATAGGTGGGAAAATGGTCTGACACCGGAGGCCAAAGAAAGACTAAAGGACCTTTTGTACAGAAATCTTAATATCTTTACCTGGAGGCATGAGGACATGGTGGGTATTGACCCCAAGGTCGGTTGTCATTACCTGAAAATTGATTCTATGATTGCCTCGCTTGAATAGAATAGAAAGGTCCTGAACTCGAAAATGTCTGAGGCAATGAAGGAGGAAATGTAAAAAGTTGATAGACAGTGGCTTCATCAGGGAGACCACTTACCGAAAATAGGTCTCCAACCCAGTTTTGGTGAAGAAGTACAATGGTAAATGTATGGTGTACATCGACTTCTACAACCTAAACCAAACTTGTCATAATTACAATTTTTCTCTTCCAAGGATAGACCGACTTGTGGACTCCATTGCTGGGCACGAACTTTTGAGTTTCATGGATGTCTACTCAGGCTATAATCAAATTTCCATGTACCAGGCTGACGAATAAAACACTACTTTCATCACTGATAGAGGCCTTTATCGTTATAAAATGACACCCTTTGGATTGAAAAATGTATTAGAGACTCGTTAACAAAATTTTTATCGACCTCATTGGTAAGACAATGGAGGTCTATGTGGATAACACGCTCGTGAAGAGCTTGAAGGCAAATGACCATGCAATACACCTAGATGAAACCTTTCAAATTCTATGGAGATACAAGATGAGGTTGGACACCCTTAAGTGCGCGTTCAGTGTTGCATCCAAAAAATTCCTAGGAAACATGGTTAACCAGAGGGAGACAAAGGCTAATCCAGAAAAAATCCGAACTCCGGACGAAATGACGTCCCTTCAGAAACTAAAGGAGGTGGAAAACTTAACAGGGCGTGGGCAACTTTAAGCCATTTCATGTCAAAGGCCACCGACAAAATCCTCCCCTTCTTTAAGATCCTAAAATGGGCTAAAAGGTTCCAATGGATGGAGGAGCGTAAATAGGCCTTCCAGGAGCTAAAAATGCTTATAGGGAAAGCCCTTATCCTTTTAAAGATCAAGGTCGAAAAGGCTGTACAACTCTATCCGATCGTCTCTAATGAAGTCATTAGCGCAGTTCTCATAAGGAAGGAATGTATCCTCTGGTTGCCTGTTTATTATGTGAGTAAGGCACTCTTAGCTACAGAAACCTACTATCCCGACATGGAGAAGTTAGCTCTAGCCGTAATCACTGCATCCAGAAAGTTGAGACCATACTTCCAAGCTCATACAATACTTGTGTTGACCAACTTCCTGTTCAAGCAAGTGCTTCAGAAACCCGACCTTTAGGAAGGTTGCTGAAATGTCCAATAGAGCTTAGCGAGTTTGATATTGCCTTCAAAACGAGAACCTAAAGGCCAGGCCCTCGCGGACTTCGTGACAGAATTTGCCAATGTCCTAGAAATGAAAGAAATAATGGAGCCTACTAAACATTCCATGTGGAGCTTGTTCGTGGATGGTTCATCTAGGAAGGCGGGCACAAGAACGAATGTGGTCTTAGTTAGGCCCGAGGGACATAAGCTAAATTGCATAGTGAGGTTTAGATTTAAGGTTACCAACAATGCGGCTGAATATGAGGCGCTACTAGCTGGCAGTAGATTGGCTAAGGAAATGCAAATGAAGAGGTTTTCCGTTAATAGTGATTCCCAGTTAATAGTTAGTCAGTTTAATGGCAACTTCATGGTAAGGGAAAAGGGCATGACCGAGTACCTTAAATTGGTGATGAGTATACTCATACGAAAAATTCGAGTTAACTCAAATTTCGCGTATGGAAAACTCCCAAACTGATACTTTATCCAAGCTGGCTAGTAGTAAGGACTCGGAACTACTAACGCTTGTGCCAATTGAACACCTCTCAGAGCCCTCCACTACTAAGGGAAAAGAGATAATGTGGGTAGGAGGAACGCTTGCATGGATGTAACGTATAGTAGCTTTCCTAAAAAATCGGGTTCTTCCAGATGACAAAGAAGAGGCTCACAAACTTAGAAGAATGGTGGCCTATTTCGTGTTCCAGGATGACATGCTCTACAAAAGAGTTTTTCCCTGCCCCTCATTCAATGCGTTGAAGGAGGGGAAGCTACATATGTCCTTTGCGAAATCTGCCAGGGAGTTTACAGCAATCACATTGGAAGACTCACGTTGGCATAGAAAGCTCTACGGTAGGGGTACTATTGGTCGACATTGAAAAAAGACGCGATCCAATTTGTAGTACAGTGCGACAAATGGCAACGTTTCTCTCATATCCGAAGGTAAACTTCCCAGGAGCTAACAATGATGTCCAGTCCATGGTCGTTTGCCAAATGAAGAATCGACCTTATAGGTCCCCTACACAAGGGTAGAGGTGGTGCAAATTTTGCTATTATCGCCATTGACTACTCTACAAAATAGATTGAAGCACAACCCCTTGCCAAAATCACAAAAGCCAACACTTCAAATTCTTGTGAAAAAATATTATATGCCGGTTCAAGATTCCCTATTCATTTGTGTCAGATAATAGGCGTCGGTTCGATAATAAAAAGTCAGGGACCTGTGTGAGGAGCTGGCTACCCTCCAAGTAAATGTGCAAGTAGAAGCCGCAAATAAAACCATTAAGTACACCTTAAAAAGAAAACTTGACGCCTCCAAATGATCATGGGTCGATGAGTTGCCATAATCATTGTGGGTAATTCGAACCACAAGCCGAACCCCAACTGGAGAAACCCTTTCTCAATGGCCAACGATGTTGAAGCTATGAGCCCAATGGAATTGGGATCACTTTTTCCTCATCGATTGTTATTTGATGAAATATCTAATGACGAGTTGAGAAGATGCGAGCTCGACTTTCTCAACGAAAATAGAGAAATCTCTAGTGAAACTAACCGTATACCAAAGGAAGATGACCCGTTATTGCAATGCGAAAGTTAAGAAAAGGTCTATCCGGGTGAATGACCTAGTATTCGAAGGGTTATCCTTTCCTCCAAAGAACCGGGAGTAAGTATGCTGGGTCCGAACTAGGAAGGTTCATACAAAATCAAAGAAGAACTACAACCTAGCACATACTGGATAGTAGACTGGAGATGGAAAAATGTAACCTCGCCTATGGAACATGGAACATTTCAGGATATACTACTAGTAAATGAGCTATATGACTGGAAGATCTTTTCCAGCTATGTAAATATTTCAAAGTGATTCGAAAAAAAGTACGTTTCATTTAAAGGATTTAAAGAACGTGCCTCCCATGAAGATGTTGAATGTCAGGGGAGAAGCTCGTACATTGACGAAATCCACCATATATGGAAGCGTAGGCACTTCGAAGAAAATGATCAGATCCCAAAAAAGATTCTCTTATTGATTCTCCGAGGCATACAACACATACATCCCATGAAGAACTTGAACTTTATGGAGGAAGCCCTTACATGGATAAATTATCCACCGTGTAGCCTCGGAGAAAAGGATCAGATCCTAAAAGGGATTACCTCATTGATTCTCTGAGGCGTACAACACATGCTTCCCACGATGAAACTAAACGTCATGGGAGAAATATTTATATGGATAAACCATCCATCATGTATGGAAGTGTGGGAGCCTTGAAGAAGAGGATAAGATCTCAAAAGGGGTTACCTATTTGATTCTTCGAGGCATACAACACAGGCCTCTCGTGATAAAACTGAACGTCATGTGGGAAGCCATTTCATGGATGAACTACCCACTATGTATAGAAGTGTGGGCATCTCGGAGAAGATGATCAAATCCTAAAAGGGATCACCCTATTGATTCTTCGAGAGGTACATCACATGCCTCCCATGATGGAGCTGAACGTAATGGAAGAAGCTCTTACATGGATAACCATCTACCATGTATTGAAGGGTGGACACTTCAGAGAAGAGGATCAAATCCTAAAAGGGATTACCTCATTGATTCTTCGAGCCGTACAACACATACCTCCCACCGTGTATGAAAGCATGGACGCCTCGTAGAAAAGGATCAGATCCAAAAAGGATTACCTCATTGATTCTTCGAGACGTACAACACATGTCTCCCATGACGAAGTTAAACATCATGAGAGAAGCCTTTCAGAGATGAATCATACACCATGCATGGAAGTGTGGGCACCTCGGAGAAGAGGATCAAATTCCAAAAATGGATTACCTCATTGATTCTCCGAAGTACACAATACATGCCTTCCATAACGAAGCTAAACATTATGGAAGAAACAATTACTTGACGAAAAGTTTGAGGTTCCATTTATGTTCTCAAATTTAACCATGTTCAACATGTTTGAAGGTCCATTTGTCTTTAAAGATCATCCCATTCTCCTCAGTTTAGCTTGGAAGTTTGATTGTGTTTTAATTACACATATTAGAGAGGTCCTAACACTTGACAAAATTGAAAACATAAAAATTGAGAAACAACATACTGCATTGATAAAAAAAAGTTGTACAAGGGAAGGCATCGTCCATTACATAGCAAATTATTTAAAAAGCCTATCCTAAGCTGGAGGTGGCAGGGAGTTCGAAGCCTTAGTAGTTGGCGCTTCACCAAGAAGATTTTCTTGGCCTAAAGCTTCGTCCTCAAGAGTTTCCTCTTGACCAATTTTGACCCCATTTGCTTCAACCGTGTCATCAGCTGGGGTTTGAGGCACCTCTTCCAAGAACTCAGTCTTCAGCTCATCCTATCCTATCTACCACCTCGAAATAGGTGAATCTCCTCCAGTAGACGCTGAAGCGCTAATACTCTTCCGTCAAGTGGAAGTTGGCAATGTATTTCTAAGTTGGCCTTCTCTTGGGCTTCGGTCGTCAGCTTCTCATGATTGTTTGAAGTTTTAATCTTTTTTTGTCAAGAAAAGCCACTTCGCATTAGGACTCATGAACTTTCATCTAAGGTAGAATCCAACTTAACTGCCTCTTCAAAACGTTGGGCTTTTCAGCTCTTCATCCTCGGCCATTATTCTTTTTACCTCCTCATCCGTCGAGGTCAACTTCTCAACTGACTCTCGATTACGTGTTTGAATGTCCTTCAACACCTCCTGATCAAAAATTTGTAGAAGTTTGCAGTGATAGCATGGACTTTAGGTGACAGTACATTCATCACCGTCCATGCAATCTCCTCGTCTTGCCCAGCTAAAAACCTCGTTAATTTCGTAGGGGTACTCACCACCAGTGTCTTCTTCACCACCTCAGAGGTTTGTTCCACCTTCTTCGTAGCCATTTCATTGACCTTCTCGGCCTTTACAATAGTAAAGGAAAACTGCATCAGCTTAGGAGGAGGTGGAGGTGGGGCCAGCTTAGCCACTGTGGTATCTGATGTGCCGAACTTCCTAGATGTAGAGCCAGTGTCATGGGACAGCTTCCTCTTCTTCTGGGGCTCCTCTACCTTCCTTTTGCCATTGTTCATCCCCTTTTAGGCACTTTCCCATCACTCTTCTCAACATGCTCCTTGTTGAAGCGCTCAAACTTCCTCCTAAAATGCTTGGCAGCACCGAAGGAAGGCTTCAAAGCTTTGGAGCTCACAATAGACATGGCTCTCAAAATAGAAGCCATGTTAGGAGTGGGGTATTTTTGCTTTCCAAAATCGTTTGCAAACAACAAAAGCACAATGTTGCTGCTAGCATGAAAATCATCAAAACATAGAGCCTCGGTACTTACCTCAGGAAGCCATCTATCCGAAATCAAGAAAAAATTTGCCATAGTCGAAGTGGCACGACATTTGGGGACGTTTATATATGTCTTCGATAACGTCCCACTCAGCCTGAGAAAGTTCGAAGCGATGCCCAGAAAATGTAGACCAGACATTGTTAGTTAAAGTTATTACAAACAAATAAGAAGTTTAAAGAAGAAACTCACGAGCTTCGGAATACTGAGTTAACATAGTACAAGTTGGGGCTTTATCTTCCTCAACGATTTGCCACCTATCCCTTACCCAAAACCAAGAATCTTTTCACCCTTTAATTAATGGTGGCAGACTTACTACCAAATGTGCATGGGGTCCCTAGGGGGTCATGTAATACCACCCATTTGACTCCCCTTTCCCAAGTATACTGGGTGGGAAAGTGTTTGAAAGATGTGCAGGGGCATGTCCTCGCCGAGCGAGGTCTCCTTCCAAATAAAGTAAGCCTCTACTAATTAGCTCCATCCTTTTGGTAGGAGCTGGGTCGGAGCCAACATATATGAACTTAGCACCGCCCTGAAAAATGGGTGCAAAGGTAGACGCATCTCACTTATAACCATACATCCCGACCTCGGATAACAGGCACGTTCGTGGGCCTCAAGTACTAAGAGTTCTATGGAATCTGGGATTCTATATTTCTCCTTAATCTCGAGTAATTTTGTAGAGTTCATGGCAGAAGGGATCCTTGCAGCCCCAACCCTGCTTCATAATCAATAAGACCCTCACTCATGGGCTACAAACCTCCATCTGACCCACCAGACAATGCCAGTTCCCCAACCTTTACACGGCTCACCCCGCTACTATCGACACTAACCCAGAAGCCATTGAAATCGAAAAAAAATAAAGGAATGAATAGGAGATGGAAAACAAAGAGATTACCTAAATAAAGGAGAAACTTTAAGAACATGAGTTCGCCGGAGAACGAAAATGGTCGGAAGATTTTTGAATGTTGGAGAGATTTGAAGATTTTTGCAAAGGTAAAAAAACTAACACAATAACAAGATTTTGGCTTCTATAAGAGTGGGGTCGAAGCATAGCCATTGGATCTAAATCCACTTCATCTGAAGCGTCCATTTCTAACCTCATATGAGGCGTCGAATTCAAAAAGTTTTTATCATCAATGCTTCTGATTGATGCGTACTTCTCACGCACGTGCCTCAATGCGTCAATCTTAAAATGTGGTAGCGTGGTCATCATTGTGCATTTAATATAACGGTTGATACATGTATTGGAAGTCGTATCACTTCAATTGTCTTTTCTTGGTAACATAAAAAAATCAAATCATTGACACGATTATCAAAAAAGTACTTTATTTTCAATTTAAATAAGGAGTTTCAGTAGTTCAGCACTTCCCTAATTTAGTTCATCTTTTAGCTATTTTCAATTTAAATGAGGAATTTCAGCAGTTCAACACTTTACTGCTCCAGCTCATTAAACAAATTTAAGCTATTTTCAATTTAAATAGAGAGATTCAGCATTTCTGCATTACATAAGGATAGGACGATGTACGAGAATCAGGTTCAGCTTCGAACTCCAACTATGATATCAAAATCTATACTTGGACTTAGGGGACTATTGTGTTGTGTCGAAAACCTAACCCCAATAGGAAAACCCGCCATAGTAAAACTTTACGCAAGATAAAAGTCAATGCATGACATGAATAATCATATATGAATTTGGGGGACTATTTTTACGCCTTGCCACTAAAACTCCACGTGAATCCTACGTGAGATCCCGCATGGAGTGTAATTGACATATCGAAGCCCTTTCACCGAAGAGATGTCATGCTTATAGATGGCAAGGAGGTGGGGTAGGGGCAACCTTCCCCACCCCACTAAGCAATTCCCAGACTTGTCCCCGCCCCGTTACCCATTTAATGCAGGCGGGGCCCTTATCCCGTTAATTTTTTTAAGTTTTTGATAATTTATTTTTATTGTCAACATTCATTAGATTTAGACAAATAATTTTAGTTGTCATTTTCTATTATAACTATTGAAATTTCGTGAAATTTTTCATTTAAAATATTGAATTCTTAAAAAAAAAAAATTAAGCGGGGCGGGGCAGGGCAGGGCGAAGGACCCTTTACCCATCCCCTCCCGAACACGCCACGGGGCAAAATTTCCCTCCCCATCCCGAATACCCGATTAAGCGGGTTATCTCCCGCGGGTATCGGGTTTGTCGGATTTTTTACCATCCCTAGGCACGTAATGGACCTACCGAAGCCCTCTGCCGAAGTGGTGATGCTCAAAGAGGCCAAATCTGAAGGTCTATCACAACAATTGACGACCCACCTCATTTGAAGATCCTAAATTGATACAAACTTGTTCGAATGATTTATATGACCCTTGTATTGAGTAATGTGTCGAAGTCTTGTCAACCTAGGTTATAAGGTGGCTGCCCCATTTTAAGAGCGTTAAATGCGCCACAATCTAGTAACATAAATGTATATTTCAAACAAATTAAAAGAAACAAAGTTGCTTAAATTTAATTCATGAAACGAGGCACGACCACACCATCGAATCGACGCACTCCAATACGACCGTGCTAACTTGTGAGGTAGGTGAAAAGGGGTGAGTATGTGAAATACTAATATGATACGAACATTAGTACAATCCCGAATAATATTTATCATTCATATATGAAAATAAATCATACCGTCATATCATATCTTTAGAAACGGGTAAGAGCTCATATTATCATATCATTTGTACCGGATGGCTATATATATATCGTATCATATTATAAGTATAATATTTATCAACATGAAATTACAAAAATTAAACGAGACAAATCACTTGTACCTTGTTATCTTACCTTGTAACCTTCAAATGTGTTTCCACCAAACGAAAAATGCTAAGATAATATATGTATTATTAATGCCACTATACCATTTCTTCTTGTTTTGATACACCCAAAATATGGAAAGAAAATAAGTAATAAATATATGGGAAGACAAAGTTATGAGATGTTAAAATGAAAGAAATCGTGAAGTGATGTGAGACAAATATGGGAATTGAGGAAAATCTCTCTTATTAGTTGGGTAAGTGGGGAAATGAAATGGCAAGTAGGTATGTGGAAGATTTTTAAAGGTAGTTAATTTGAGTGGAAGAGAGAGAAACTCAAATATAGAAACATGTGAAAATATTAACAAATTTGTACTTATAACTATACATGTATCCATTTATCTATACCTATATGTCTATATATATACATACAAAATTCTCATCTTACATTATATAAATACAAATAAAAAGTCAACAATTAGACAAAGAAAAAATTCACATTTCAAGTAAATTTGAACTAACAAAATAATTTGGGCAGCTATAGATATGTCGTTCTTTTATGATAAAAAATGATTGGGGTATTAAACTCTCCCCACTTAAGAAAATTTCGCTCCTCGAAAAATTACCTTAGTTGTTAAAGAGACCCGGGTACTTCGCCTCGAGCTCCTCTTCTCTTTCCCAAGTTGACCCCTCGATCCCATGATTTTGTCATTGAACTTTAACTAAGGGGACCTTTCTATTCCTCAAACTTGTGAACTTTTCTATCCAAAATCGTCGTGGGAGCTTCTTCATATGAAAATTCTCTTTGTACCTCCAATGTTTGATAACTCACCACGTGATTAGGATCATGAATATATTTTATGAACATGGAAACATGTAACACATTATGCACTGCTACCAGTTTAGGTGGTAAGGCAAGTTGATGAGCTACAATAAAGATCATTTCAAGAATTTCGAAAGGTCCAATGAACCATGGTATCAACTTTCTCTTCTTACCAAATCTCAATATACCCTTCATCAATGCTACTTTTAGAAAAACTTTGTTACCTACTTGAAATTTCAAAACCTTTCTTCTACCATCGGTATAACATTTCTATCAATAATTAGTTGGGTAAGTGGGGAAATGGAATGGCAATTGGGTATGTGGAAGTTTTTTAGAGGTAGTTAATTTTCGCGGAAGAAGGAGAAACTCAAAGATAGAAACGTGTTAAAATATTTTGTACTTATAACTATACATATATCCATCCATCCGTCCATCTATATAAATAAAAATAAAAAGTTGACAATTGACAAATGGAAAGTTCACATTTCAAGTAAACTTGGACTAATAAAATAATTTGGGCAGATATAGACATATCTGTTTTTATGATAGAAAAAGGATTGGTGTATTACAATAGGAAATCTACTTCCTCTTACGTGTTTACTTTGAGTGAATCTTGTGTGAGTTAGAAATCCCAACTTCAACATATAGTTGCTTTATCTACCACTGAATTTGAGTATATTACTGCCACAGAGCTATTAAAGAAATTTTGTGATTTAGAGGTTTACTTAATGAAGGGGGTGTTTGAAGTGATAACGTGATAGTATACTCAAATATAGTCAATATGCTATTCAACTGGGTAAAAATCCCGTGTTTCATGAATGCACTCAACATATTGATGTTGGCTATATTTTATTAGAGCTATAGTGTCTTAAGATTTGATAAAACTTGAGAAAATGTATTCAAATAAATCGGGGCGATTATGATTCGTTGGATCGCATTAAAATCATATGGTTCATTTGGAACCTATTATTGAGATTATTTAAAATAGTTGACCCAATAACACACAATTGATAACCTACGAAAGAAGTTGGACCGAGTATTGCATTTAGGGCCCGACTCATATACCTATGCTATAGTGTATTGTGTATATATGTTTCCTTTGCCCTATTATCATAAATACACATGGTTTCGTCCAATAGCTCCCTTTTTGGTGAGATTTTAGGCTACTTCTTCTATGTGATCTTGCCGCCTCCTTTGTACGGTCCCTTTGTACGACTTTCACATCACCTCTGCCTGCATCTTGGCTGGTGCCTTGGCTGTTGGACTTGCCCCTATTTCTTTCGATCTTTCCCGGCTTCGCTGTTGCTCCAATTGCCTCATTTGCAGCATCTTCGTGTGATTTGTGGGTAGTTTCCTCTGTGATATTAAGTGTGATTCTTGATACCTTTTTATGGAGCTATTCTGTGTGTTGTTGAGTTATTGATTTGAGTCCTATTCAATCTATTTTTTGAGCCAATCTTTGTGATAATTGAAAGGAAAGTGTTTATCTTTAATTCACAGTACTAATTTCGTTATTATCATCAATTTGGAACCCAATTTGTGTTTGTTTGATCAATTGAATGTTATATTTTCTTCATATCTATATTTTTCTCTCCTTTTTTCTAGGTATGTTAAAGAATCGAATTGAGTCACGCGCCAAAACTTGAAGTTCAGAATCGACTCGAGCAAAAATGAAGCCCGAACTGAACCGAGCCAAGCAAAAGCTCGGCCAAAAAATGAAAGCTCGACCCGAGCTTTTGGTTCGGGCCTTAGCGGGCTGAGCAGGGCCAACTCTTTTTTTGTGACAAATCTAATTTTTTTTTAAATAATTTAAAATTTGTGCAATTTATATGGACGTGAATTGAAATCTATTATTTTATTATTTTTTTTAATAAAGCTCGGCTCAAGGGGTCGAAATGGCCGTAACGCGGGCCCACAGGCTGGCTCGGCTCGAGCAGATGGCCCAAAATGGGGCTAGTCCCGAGCCATGAGCCGGCTGGATTCGGGCTTTTTCCTAGTCGAACTACGTATCAACCGAGCTAACGAGCCATTTTGACATTCTTACGTTTTTCCTACTATTTTATAACAAGGTCATTATTTTTTACATATTAAGGGTGTGTTTGGTAGAAATTAAAATTGGATTAAAATTGAAAAACTAATCGTTATTGTTGACTTTTATTAGATGAATGGAACCCATTAACAATTATATTTTTAATTTTAATTAGTTTTTAATTTCTATCGAACAAGCCCCAACTTATTTTTCAAAAACCCACCCAAAAAAAAAAAAATAAAATAAAATAAAAGAAAATCCGCATCCGGCCGCAGGGTTTAAGTCGTAAGATGTTAAAACCCGCCAAGAACCCCTTTTCCATTTTCCCCTTCGCCCGTGTTAAATTCCATGGAACCCATAGCCACTTCCCTCTGGAGCAGTTTCCGGCGGCTTCCTCCTGCGGCCGTTCCGACAACGCTAGACTGTATACTGGCTTCGACTGGCTCATCTCCATCTTCACTCTTCTCTTCTCTTCTCAATGAATTTCCTAATCTCATCAAGGTACCAGACTACCAGTAGTTCTTCCAACAATCCATTATTTCTTTCTGGGGAAGAAAAAAATAATACATCAGCATCAAGAATTTTCTTGTTTCATTCCATTTTTGTTTGATTGCTGTGGATTATATGGAACGTATTGTCAAGTATCAACTGCCCGTAACGTTTTTTGTTTTATTCTTGAGTATTCTTAGATTTAGAGACTGTAGATAAATCTATTTACAAATAGTTCAGTTATTTGGAAGTGCCAAATATTTTTTGATGTGGTTCTGAGTGTACAAGCGTTGAGTGTCTTTCGAGTAATATTTATTGTTGGATTTCTTTGTTGGTAGGAAATTACTGAGGGAACTGAAAAGTTGAATTCTGAGCAGCCTAACCATATAGTGTCATATGTGGCCGCTCTCTGTCACCTTCTTAAAAAGTTTGGTAAGTTTATTCTGTCAACTTCTACATCTCGTCGATTTTCCTATTATTCGACCTCTCTCTCTCTCTAAATTTACTTACAAAGCAAATGCTTTCATCTATGCTGATTTTACCTGAAAATTGGATGTAAGAGAACCTCCAAATTAACTTGGAAGTGACACATCATGTAAACATCCCTATATGGCAGCTTCCTGATTATATTTGGGGTTAATTATCGCATCAGAATACTAGTGCTTTCTTCAAGAAAACATGTGGTTACACGAAACACAATAATGTAAATGCTTAGACTGGACCAATTAGTTGGCATTCTTCACATCAACTCTAGAACAAGTTACTCCAACTTTCGCTTACCCTCCACAATCTTTCTATTCCAGTTCCATCTGTCACATTTTGCAACATCCCACTTCCTTATTTCGAAACATATCAGCCTCTCTCACTACAAATTCCACCCATTGCAGCCTCCCTCAAACCTTACTGACACCTCAAAAACTTCCTCAAAGCTGCCCAAAAGCTATTTCCACCTATGAGAAGGTGTTGATTAGAAGCATTGTATTAAAAAGCATCCGAGGCTTGTGCCTTGAGGCTTGCCAGATTTTCTTTAAGTGCATTCCTCAAGACACAGGCCTCGTGATGGATGAGGTGTGCGCTTGTTTGCCCTGCTCTTTCCAGTATATATTATAGACCTCAGCCTTTTGGGCTAGTGTTTTATGCCTAGAATGTTTTAAGGGTACTTTGGGCTATCTTAAACACAAACTAACACTAAAATTTAGGAGAAAAGAATCGGAGAGAAGAGAAGAGAGCAAGTAAAACAAGCTTTCCCTAGCTTCCTACAACAGAAAAGCTATAAACCCCTGTTAAGTGAAGAAACAAATTTTCAGCACCATATGATTGTTGGCAAGATACATACACACAAATCTTTACTCCTTTTTTTTTCCACTTGTTTTTCTTCTTCTTCTTCCCTCTGTTTTTTATTTTCTATATTTGCCAAGGGATGGCAACATGGCAAGTGGAGGATGAGGGAAAAGAAGAGGATAAAATTGATAGTGACTAGGAGGATTATTGGAGAATCAAATATACTGTTCATTTTCTTTAACGTCCTATTAGTAGTAGTAATCGGAAAACTTGTGACTTCTTTTAGTTCTATTAGCAAGTGAAATTTTTTTTATGTGATTAGTATTTTGGCGATAACTGTTTGCTATTTTACTGCTCTGTTTTATGTTTGATTGCTGGTTATATTTATTATTTTTTGTTAGATTGTTTTATTGTGGATTTTCAGGATAAATTATTGTTTATTAGGAGCATATTCTTTTAATTTACTTTATTGTTTGTTATCAGGCGTAAGCCTCAACACACCTCAAGGCCTTGCCCTCACATCACAAATGTTAAAAAATGCGTTGTTGTCAGATTAAACATTTTTAAACATTGTATAGGAGAGAGATTCAGAGTGCTGAGACAGGGATGGATTGAGATTCTTGGAGAACACCATAGAGTGGGACAAAAGGGAGTGGGGAAGAAAATTGATTTTCTTTCCAAATTTGTGTTCTAGTCCCACTACCCGTCATGAGACTTGAACCAACTTGAGAATTGATATTTGGTTATTGCCCTAGTATGTTGTACGCTAACAACGTAAAATATCATCTTTATTCTTTTTCATTTTTATCTTTGTACCATTCCATAATTGTTTCATCTCGTTCAAATTTCTTCATTCAAGACTACTCGAGTGTTTTAAATAGTGTGGTAAATATAGTTACCTTGTAGATATTATATTACTTGGTTCTGTAGTAAGACTTATTTCTCAGAATCTCAAGACATTTACTAATGAGATGGTTTCCAAAGATGCATCTCTTTTATGAATGAAACACAATTATTTTTGTGGTATGTAAGTTAAAAATAAATATAAGGGCTTAATGCTGCTGCTTGGTTGGTTATTCACTTATTTTTTCGCGCAGGATCGAATAACAGTTCTGTGCAATTGTTTATATGGAGAATTTTAATTCCGTTGATGGAGTTAATACATGCATATGATCGAGAAATACTTGATGAGGTATATTGAAGTATTTGGGTTTCACGACATGCATCTATTATGCTACAAATCTCCTTTTGTGTGAGGTCATATGGGCCAATCATTTACCTCTTAACTCATTGTTTTCTTTCCATCGTGTTTTTAAGTTTAGGCTGCAAGTTTGTTCCTTGATGTTGTAACTGACACAAGCAGTTGGGATGTTGTTGAAGCAATCATGGTGCCTCTTCTGTTAAGATCGATCGGTCTGTCAATGGGAATGCTTCAGAGTGATGAATTGGCAATTTATGACTGGAGTTCAAGCTCAATTGTTCAAGGTTTTTATACCCATCTAAATACACCAGAGTCCTTCCATTCTTCCCATGACATGCTGACTGATGTGAACCTGAATAATGATTCCATTGTATCTCAGTCTTACAATTTCCCATTGCCTCTATCTTGTCATATTTTATCCTTATTATTAAATGCTGCTCTACAAAGCAAACATACATCCGGAAGTGAATCTGTTGAAATTTTGGCAAATGGGTCCCGCGAAAAAATATTCGCTGGAAATATGCTTTCTGACCTTTCTAATATGACACTTCAAATGCTTTCACAAAGTACGGAGCATCGGTCTTCTGCAATTAGATTTCTCCTACCATTTATATTTAAAGCATTTGAATATAATCGTGCTTTTGAAGTATCATTTCATGGGAAAAATCACACACTAACCAGGTATGACGCCATTGCTTGATTTAACAGAACCACCTTGACCTAATGCTACCCAGTAACTATCAAGGTATATTTCAACACTCAGTTTTCTAAGCTGATTTTTATTGGTTTTGCAGGGAGCATCTTTTTGTTAAAGTCTGGAAATGCTGCAAGGTACTGTTTTCTCTGGGGCCATTGGAGAGACGTGATGCATATGATATACTTTCTCTATATTTATCTTTTTCTTCTTTGACTGATGGACACGAAGATGTCAATGGGGATGACAGAGAAGAGACATTTGATTTGAGAGATAATCGGAAATTTTGGGTTGAAATAAAAAGAGGCTTGGTAAAATCTTTTATTTGCTTATTGTGCTTTAATTTTATCATCAAGCATAATTCATTATATATTGTTTTTCATTATTTTTACTCACTTTGTTTGATTTTCTAAAAGCTCGATAAGGAGAGTTTAGTGAGGAAGCAGTCATTGCATATCTTGAAAACAACATTGAACTTGAGAGTTCAAGGACAAAACTACTCTGGTGTTCCAGAAAAAGTATCAGATGATAGGAGTTCAGTTTCTCACAGCATGAGCAAAAGGGGTCGGTGGGCTGACAAGGAAGCCAAGTCATTGGGTGTCGGAAGAATATGCAATTCCACTGAATCCAGTTTCACAGGTTGGCAGAGGTGGGAGGCATTTGTTTTTCTCTATCAAATGCTTGAAGAATATGGTACTCATTTAGTTGAAGCAGCATGGAATCACCAGGTTTGCTGTCGTGAGCATACACGTAGTTAATGAATTCGTAACTAGGGAATTGTTCCTTCATTTCTCTTGATCATGGACATATAAAAGAACTAGCTTTATAATTCCTTCTAGTTTAAACAGATTCTGATAATTGTATGAATAAGAGACCATTAGAAAATTTTCATCAGACTTATGCAAAATGATGCTTCTGGAGTGGATGCTCGGGATGCGTGAAGTGCTTTTGATTGATATCTTATTTCATGTATATTTTATGGGCATCCCAGAATTATGTGCTTTACACCTAAATTTGAGGATGCTTATTAACTAGCTGTTTCTATACAACTGAAGCCAATAATTTCTTATTCCAGCTATTTGATGCTGGATAATTTCTTCATGAAGCCACACATCTAGTCATCCCTTCAAGTTACTTTGTTTAGGGGTGGGCACGGTCCAGTTTGCTCTTATTCCAAAGAGAACCGAACTAAATCGAACCGATTACTGATGGTATCTTATAAATGGAACTATTGGTTCCATCTCTAATTATGGAACTGAACTGGAAATGAAGCAACCAGTTCTGGTTTGGTTCTTTCATTGAAATTTCTAAAAATTCACTAACCAATGCAAATGGTGTTTAACTGTAAGATTTCTTATACTGTAATATTTTAGTAAGTATATAAATTCTCGATAATCTCTTCATTAAAACGGTTTATGTTAATGCAAATCTTTTTCTTTCCTCAAGTTCAACTAATTGCAACAATTTACATCAGAACTCCTCCATGCAACAAGAGCTATAATTGTTGAACACAGTAAATGAGAAGGGATAGTAGGAATTTCTAGATTGAGCTGCTAAAACAACTTCTTCTATTGCTAAACTGCTGTATAGAGATTAAAAAGTAACCAAAAAAAAAAAAAACAAAGAATATGGTAGAAGAACAGGAATGGATCTTTCTTTGCTCAATATACTTGTAATTTTCCACACTTGCGTAAAAACTTAAACATAAAAAGAATCATAAGTTAATAAAACATTCTCATTCCACTTGCTAAGAACGAAGAAAAAAACCTATCTCAAATGAATTAAAGCTTCTGATCAGTACACATATTGAAAACCATGGGTACCCAACTAACTGATGTTGTTCATCCAATATAAGCATGAATGTATTAAAAAATGAACTAAACATTTTCTATCAACTACCAGATTAAAGATTTAAAATTCCAATTTCCAACTGTAGTACTGAACTTTAATCCAGCCACTATATATAATTATATATAAAGTAATCAATTTAGATCGGTTTTTTGGTTCTGGGTATTAGAACTGAGATTTTGGTTTTACTACCCATAACTGGTTGGAAGATGATAGGACTAGACTGAACCAGCCGGTTCAGTCCGGTAATTTTGCCCACCCCTACATCGGGTGTTCATTTCACTTGACCCTGTCATCAGTATACAATGGCCATAATTTCATTGTAGAGTTGCATTTATTCTACTTTTTAATGTGCTAGGCGACCTCAAATTAATTTATCCAAAATCTCCTCTCTATGTTCTACTGGAATATTTCCTCACAGTCTAATGTCTAATTTAATTTTTGTTATTGCCAGGTCTAGAAAACCTGGATTATTGAAATGAAGATATTTTTATTTTGAAATATTTTTCTTTTTTGGCAGATTACCCTGTTACTAAGTCCTCCATTTTCATTGGGCAATACAATAAACTCTTGTAATGGAGGGATCCGTCTAAATCAGATGGAGACTGTCGAGGAAATTTTTGAGTGGTTAGCAGTCTTGTTGGAACGTGGCTTCTGTCACGATAACCCTCAAGGTGCAGGAAATCTGTTCTGTAAACGAAGTGACATTACTTATATCCTAAATCACATTGTGTGTCTTGTGTATGCATTGGCATAGAGCAAGATTGGCTAAGCAAAAAAGATTACATAATAAGATTGATTTAGAATAATTATTTTTTTTAATTGTTCAAAATTGCTTACTTTGAGAGTAACATGGGAGTTACTTTCAAAATAAGTAACTTTTTTGACTTAAACACAAGTAAAAGTAACTTATCCAAAGGTGTTGAGTAACAATACTTAAAGTTAAAGGTATCTTTTGCTTATTTTTAAGCTTAGCCAAAAATGCTCATAAATTATTCTCATTCTTCTTCTTGTAGCATGATTTTTACTTTATTGTGTTATGCAGTAAGGTGCATCATCATGCACTCATTCTTGGCTCTTGAGTGGAGGGAGTACGGAAGCTCTATAAATTCAGTGCCTGAAGATTTCATATTCGGTCCATTTATTAAGGGGTTGAATGATCCTGTGCACCACAAAGATTTTGGTTTGTTAATTTCACTAGATGAAACTTTGACTCACTGAAATAAAGTTAAAAGCCTAGTAAAAAATTGGATTTTTATTGGTAGTCCTAGCCATTAGATATCCCACTCTGTATTCTAGTATGCTTGTTTAGGCATACATTTTGAATGTTTTTATATTACAGGTGTCAAAGGAGTCTATTTCTCGTGGGCAATAGAAGCGGCAGCCAAATTTCTATATCAATACACCAGCTATATGGATGGGAGGTATGCCATAACATTCTTGACTGCTTTATGTCCCCCCCACCCCCCACAGATTCGGCAAGTACAGATCAAGGGAGATTAAGAGCATGTTTGGTAGGTTATTATGATCACTTTTGATCAAATATATTTTTTATCAAATGTGAACCCACAACTATTACCTTCTTATTATCCACACTTTCCATACGACCCACAACTTATAATAACTTGAATTTTAATTTAATTACCTACCAAACATGCACTAGCTTTAAATTGAATACTTTGATTTCTGTAGATTTAATGTGTAAATTGAACAAAGTGCTGACTTAGCCAATACCTAATTATTAGGAATAAAGTACACTTTCATTTCACAAGCTACTTTCATATCAAAATTCAGTGGTGAGACATCCCGATAGGTATTTTGAAAGTTGTTCTGAATGCCCACAATGCATCATCCAATTTTTTAGACTAATCTCTGCGTGATGAGTTTATGCTTCTAGGATTCTTTCAACTGCATGTCTACTTGGTGAGGGTGAGGGTGATAGAGGGATTTAAAGATAGGAAGACGATCTTAGGGTGTGTTTGAGCCACAATATTTTGGAAGAATGTATTTTGGTATAGTAGATTGATGGAGAATGTGTAGTTGAAAACGAAGGAAAATTTATTGATGTGATGTAAAATATTATTTTATTGAAAATTGTGTGGTTGAAAATGAGTAAAAGAATGAGAATGAAAATTTTAATGTGGCTGAAACAGGGGCTTATCGTGTTTGGTGTAGAGAAGATGGATACAATTGTTAAAATAAAGGCTTCACTAAATCTCACGCCACAAGGGTTAATACCCACATGAGAAAACTGTTGCTAACATGAGAGATTGTATCGGTAGGCAATTCTGGAGATGGAATTTTTTGTCTTATTCCTGTTCATCCAAATTCAGATTTACTACGGCAGTTATCTGTTTTTAAAACCATGAGAAATGATTTTGACTGATAGATGAACATGCAATTGATTTTATGAATAAAACTCCATAGTATTCTGGCAAAATGTTCTTGAAACCATCTTGTTTTGCAAGAAGAGATTCTTTATTGCATGCACAAAACCTTGGCCTCAGGTGCATCTTTGCTTTCAGAGTTGTTTCTTTATTAATCTGCACTCATTATTTACACAATTTTCGCTTCTTTTTGACCAATAGCTTAAGAAAGAAATATGGACTCTCGACCATCTCTTTTCAGTAAAAACTCATTTTGCTCTTCGCGCATATCACAAGGTAGCATTAAAGAAAAAGTGGTAACTTGGAAATAGGTTTCCGAGGACACTGTCTTCTCTGGCACTTCTTACTATAACAGTGTTGCATAAAAATACCATGTCCCCAGACTGAATTGTTCACTATCAGAAATCTACTCGACTTGCCAAAAAATCATTGTTCCTTGCCAATTATTTCCTACCTTCTGCTGTTTTCATCTTTGAGAAATAAAATCACGATTCATTTAATTGGCAGGTCTGTATTTACCAAATTATGTGTTTAAAACTTGAACACAGAAAAGAAGCATTTCTGCTATTTGAATCCTCGTTTAATTGCAGGAAGCATATTGCATTCTTGGTCAATCTGTCATCTGTTTCCAAAAAGTATTCATTTGGACGAACTGGACTGATGTGCCTTGCTGAGTGCATTGCTTCGGCTGCCTGTGGATTTCTGAAAGATAAGGATTATGAAGCTGAGCTTTGTTTTGACACTTATCCTGACAAGATCTGTGTAAAATCTGGACTAGAAAACTCTTCGCACAATGATAAGGCGGACTTATTGGATGCTTTGCGTTTTATTCTTGAGTGCTGCAAACAACATTTCAATCATAATTACCGGCATCAAGGTTCCAAATTACTTTCATAGGCAGTTATAGTGAATTATATATATGCCAAAATATAGATAATAACCTTCATCATGGCTTTTAGTCTGTGAAAAGATACTAGCTGCGGCTGATTCAGTGATGTCTTCCCTTGATATACCTCTTGAGATGCTTTTTCACTTCATTTCTAGCCTGCCTCGGGAATATACTGATTATGGTGGTAGGTCTCATACTTTTATGCATACAACATCCTATCTTCAATTTTGTAATTCCCATTTTTAGAATCTAGTTCTGCTTCTTCTCCTTCTCCTTTTCCTTTTCTGTTGCTTTATAACTAGTTTATTTGTTTGCTCTTGTCCCAAGGTTCATTGAGATCTAAAGTTAAAAAATGGCTGTTGAAGTGTGATGAAGCGGAGCTTTTGAAGTGTATAGGTGGATTCCATAAAAGTTTTGTCAGTTGTCATCTTCCAGTAGATTCTCTTTTTACATATGATGACGATGACTTGGCTGCATGGGGATCTGAAGCAAGACGATGGACCAGAGTGCTTTTTCTTGTGTTTGAGGAGGAAGAACACTTGGATCCTATCATTGCGGTTTGCTTTTAATCTCCTGAATGCTAGCAAATGCATTTTCTTTTAATCTACTGTATTACATATCTACTTGTGGTTCAAGCTTTAATATCAAGTTGTTCGACATGGTATTTATCTAGAAAAGTGAGAGTGGAAGCTAAAGAGAAAAATGAGATGCTTATTCACTCCATTCTAACAAACTGGTGGAAGGTTATATTTGTACAGTTAAAAAGTAAATACCGAACACTCCTAAAATTTCAGCAATTGCACTCGAAAAGAAGTGAAACTTGGTCAATTTATTTTATGGCGAAGCATTCAAAGCATGATTGCACACTAAAAAATCTTTAGAGAGAAGAGAGAGAAAGAGAGATAGTCTCAGAATAAAGGAAATAGGAAGAATTTACAGAGGAAGGTCTAAGTACTGAGAGGTTCCTATCAACCAGAACACTCTTGCATCTACAACCTACTCAATTTGACAAATCTTAGCTTTTTTCTTTTTCTTTTTTTTTTTAAGCCGGTCAAATATACTTTTTATCCATACATTTTTTAGAACCCATTGCTTACTACTCGAATATTATCCACGTATTCTGTAGGACTCAATGCTTATAAGCATTTATAAGCAATACCAAGCAAGTACTCAGTTTCAGCACCGGTTCTAGCTATCATCGATTGTTTCTTACTCCTCTGATTAACTAGGTTACCTCTACCAAATGTACATTACCCGTAAGTAGATCTACAATCATTAAGAACACCAATCCATTCTGCATCACTATAAACCTCTATCTGCAAAGAGCTTCATTTCTTGAAGATTAAGTCCTCTCTAGGAGTCTTTTAGATATTGCGAAATTCTAATTACGACATCCAGAGACTCTTCTGTCTGTTAAGTGAATGCATAAACTTGCTAACTACACTAACACCAAAGGCTGTACTTGACCATTTATGAGACAAGTATATCAACTTACCAACCAACCACTGGTGTCAACTTCTAGTCCAATCGATGATCCTCTGATATTATCATTACTGTGAATTGGAGTATCAACACGTTTACTCCCAAGGATACCTGTCTCAGTTAGCAAATCAAGGGTTTACTTTCTTCGAGTGTCAAAAGTACCACCCTTACTCTATCTGGCCACCTCCATTCGAAGGAAATATTTCGAAGTACCTAGAACCTTAATTTCAAGCTTTTCAGTCAAGTACTTTAATCTCCTTAGCTCATCAGAATCATCTCCTATAAAGATAATATATTCTACATAAACATAAGAATGACCACCTTTCCATTATTAGAATGCCTAAAATATCTAATGTGATCTGCTTGACTATGAGAATATCCTCGTCATTTAATGGACTTAGGTAGCCTCTCGAACCAAGCTCTTGGATATTGTTTAAGACCAAACAAGGACTTCTCAACCTGCGTATACCCATAGGATTCCTCAAATTCAGGTGGCACAACTGTGTAAACTTCTTCCATATCACCATTTAAGAAAGCATTCTTCATATCTAACTTTTGTAAATCCAATCCAAATTAGCTCCAAGGGACAAAAGAATCTTGATGCTATTCATCTTGGCCAATGGAGAAAACCTGTCTGGGTAGTCAATACCTTACATTTGAGTGAACCCTTTTGCAAGCAATATGGCCTTGGAGCGATCAACTAAGCCATCAGCTTGTACTTGACTTTGAAGACCCATTTGGGGCCTTCCCCTTATGTAGCTTGGCTAGTTCCCACCACCTGTTTTTCTTCGGTGCCCTCATTTCCTCTAAGACAGCCTTCTTCAATTCATGAACAGTCCTGTACATTCTTTGTGATTTCTACACTGGAAATGTTAGAGACAAAGGAAAGAAGGTGAGAGTTTATGTAAAGGCACATAATCAGCAATGGAATGATGAGTTTTATTTCCTAAGGGCAATAGGTAAATGTAAATCATCAAAGGAATTCGATTGGATGGGTAAGTGTAAATCATTACCAGGGATTTCAGAAGTTGTGCTCCATTTTGACTCTTGTTCAGATGACGACAGCCATTAAATTTGATTCATATGAGCATCTAGCTTTGATCTTTGGAGATTGAATGATTCTTCCAGTCTAGTGTTTTATAAAGAACCTTAGTTAGCGTCTTCAAAATTTTAGCTGGACAGAGAAACAGAACTCAAAACATGATGAAGAATCATGAAATCATGTCTGTAATAGTGGATATCTCATAAATCATTCCCAAGAATCGAGCCAGCCGTTCCCATCATTTTCTTCTAATTGAGCTTCACACGTTACTTTAATTTCAACAAAAATGCTGTAAATGGCTTGTTTACTGTTAGTCGATGTTAATATTGGTTTTCTTATGGATTTTGAAAATTTTAACTTTGGTGGTTAAAATGCAGTGTATTCAGGATCATGGTAGTGATATCTGCAAACGGAACAATTTGGAGTGGTTGCCAGTGAAATTTCTCATCCTCGTGTCCGGTTTGGTTCAAGAACTTCAAGTAATCAAAGACAGGACTGCTGACTATCATTTGACAAGAAGAATGAAGACAGAGGCAGAGATCTCTGGGATGGTAGATTCTCCTAGTTTTGTGAAAGAAACTATTATTTTTGAGAAGTTCACCAAACTACTTTTCTCATTACTGGTATGGAACAACCCTGCGTAAGCTTGTGGTTCTAGCAACTCCAATAACAACTTCCTATATATTGTTCTAACTGTTCTTTGAAATGGAAAATGGTTTACATGCAGGCAGAAATGTTCTTATATACCAAATCATCATGTTCCATATTCTGGTCTACCGTGGTGGAAGAGGATGGGATTCTTCCAGGTTCCATCACAGGCAGGTTAGGGGGTCCAAGTAGGCGGAGATTGTCATCTTCTGTCGGTACTTCTGTTTTGCAAGCTGTATGATCCGCCACATAACTATTAGTGTTTTTGTTCACTGGTTCTATTGATTATGAGCGAAACTCCTAATTTCCTCCTTGTTATGATCTATATGGCTTGTTGCGTTTCATTTCTCTTCCAAATAATAGAACCGTCAAAGAAGGGAAAGGTCTTTTACTAATTCCAACTGGTTCGATGATCTATTGATTTGTTGGCTTTATTGCATTTGGTACATATTTATAAATTAATGGCCACGCCTACATGTAGTTTATAGTATATACTTGTGTCTTTGTTCTAGATATCATAACCTCCAAGTTGATGGCCAGGGTTATTTATTGTTATTTACTTGCAGTGCTGAACATTAATAAATGACTTTCATGGGCGTTAGTTATTTCTTTGATTTGAGATTATAAGAGTATGCCATGCTACCTCTTGCCCTTTAATCAAAGCCATCCTGTACCTTAGGCCGCACAAGGTGGACTAGAAATATCACCCATTCCTGCAATATTCTAGCATCTCTTTTCATCCAAATCATTGAGTGGTAGCTTGCATTGCACATCACAATCCAATTTTATCCCTTCCAAGTGACCTAAACTTAAAAGAAACCTCTCAATAAAGGACTCAGGAAATACAAATATCTCCCATGAAAGTGCACTTCCTAACATGAACGCAATACAAAGAAGTATTGTCTGATTCGTAATAGTCCCAAGAGATCCCAGCCTATTTATAGATAATTTATAATGAAGCTATTAACCTACTCCTATAATTACTGATAATCTGCTCCTTCAATAAAGGCTAATTGATTCTCTGTCTAATCATAAATCTGATCCACTGTCTATTCGTACGATTGTGCTCCTATAGTTCAGGCTAATATGATCCTACTTAGTTGTACAATATTTAAATTACACCTCTGTTTAACATTCCAAAAAATGTTGATTCTTTCAAAATAACACCCTTGCACTTATGGTATTTATAAAGGGGTCATCTCATGTCTCTTCATGTTGCTTACAATACAGGTGTCAATCATGAAGAAATATCCATACATGCAGTACTCTTGTTTTGATTTTATTTCTTATAACTCAGTGCAATGCTGTTATTTCATATGCCTGGTTATTTGATGATCATCTTCATGTTTGATCACATTTGGACAAGCAGGTAACATCTCTGAAGACTCTTGCATCTGTCTTGAGGTGGTGTGTGCAGAATGGAAGAGATGATGCTTCACTCAATTTTTCTCTTACCTTCCTTTGGAATTTCTGTTGGAAAGTTATTACATCTTCAACTTGTAAATCAGAGGCATGTTCGAATATTAGCTGCCTAAAACTGAAATTGATGTTTATATTCTGAAGTTCTTAATAACTCTTAGCCAATGTTGGCTCATGTTTATAAACACTCAAGCCACTTTGTATCCACGCATTTTAAGGGATATCCGCCACTCATTTCTATCTATCTATAATTTAAATTGTTTATAAATACCTTCTAGACAAGCTTTTAGATTGTTTTCATTTTATTTAACTTGATAATTTCATCGATCGGTTCAAATTGTCTAAACCAGACTGAAGATGAAATATCCATGGCGGCCTATGAAGCAATAGCCTACATTTTGAAGGATTTGGCATCTGTGTTTTCACCATCTTTGGATCTCCTAATGAAGACTGGTAGCTCATCTCCATCAGATGCTGATAGGGAACCGATATTAGATATCTTTCTTAGTACTTTTATCGGGAATATCAATAATCTTGTTGCTGGGGGAAATTTAGCACGGACCCGACGGGCAATTTTGATGAACTGGAAGGTGATTCAGTTTCCTCTATCTGGTACAATGCATGTTGTCATTTTTTGTTTTGTAATTTGTGACAAATATTACTTATATTGTCAGTTTCTGTTTTTCTGTACACTAATGTTACAAAGGGTACGTAGGTAGCTTGTACTCATCATCATACAACTAAAGATTTGGGAGGAAGGGAGTAGAAATAAGAATTGTAGACCTGTGCACAATTTTAATTTTGGGCAGCAAAACTTGAACTCGGGACATTGTTTACTGTAATTCTGCAATGAACCACCTTTTTTGAAGATAAGATTTAAATAATATACATGTGGCCCCTCTATAACAGCTTAAACTTTTATATAAGTGGTTCAACATTGTATCAAAACAAGTAACGGTCCTGTTTCAAGACTTGCCGCTACCCATAAATTGTAAAGTTGTCATGCGTTGGTGAAGAGGAAGAAAAGGAAGAATCCCGCCTACACGTGAAGGGGCGAGATAAAAATTAATTGTTATATACGTGATCTCTCTAACAATTTAAGTTTTTAGATCAAGTGGTTCAACAACCTTATTTAAAATATTAAGCTATTAGAATAGGGATGCATGCATATATTTAACTTCAGTCTTCAACAAAAGTAATTTTTTTTTTTAACATTGCAATCTCAAGAGCACAAGTACTTCTATTCTATGAACACATAAACCAACCTAAGCTTTAGATGTTGACCGAAAAATGTACATTTATGTGAGCTCTCAAAGTGACTTATTATGTTGGCAATTTAAACCAAAGAAAAATAAATAGCTAAATTCTTCCTTTCATTCGTTAGTAAAACCTTAAAAGTCTTGCATGCTAAAATATTCTTCCGTGAATCTTTGTGTTCCAAGAGAACATGCTAAAAGTGTGTAGAAACCTGAGTACTAGTGTTTTAATTGGTCAATTGAAGCTTGTGTGCTTTACTTAGTGCAAGGTATGAGCAAGAAGATATTGGTGGTAAAAAAATATTTCTACTTCCTTTTTTGTAAACTTATTATTGGATGGTATTAAGCCACACATGTGGCTTGTGTGGCTATCTAGCCTTTCTGCATGATTTTTTTCTTTTTTTAAGAATGATTATTCCCCCTTCTTATTGTTGATAAATTGTTTTGTTTATTCAATGTGGTCTATGACGTGTTATTGAGCTTAAGATGCTAAGTAATGCACTGTATCAATTCAGTGGAGTTGCATAGAATCTCTGTTAACAATGCCAAACTTTGCACTTCGGGAAGGAGTTCATGAGAAGGGTGTTAGATTTTACTTCTCAGACACAATTATCAGATGGATTTTTGGTGATCTTGTTGAAAGGTAAGATGTTGAAGAATTAAATTGTCTCCCAGTATATTGTTTGTCAAATTTAGTTGTCTGTATCAGTTGGACAATTTAGAGATCAATTGGCAAATTTTTTTGCTTACTTTTCCTGTTAATTCTTCTATAATATGATCTAGGACAAATAACTTTAACATGTCATAACAGGAATCAAAATATAAAACTAATATTACTCATAATGGGTTATAGCTCTTTTCACAAGAGAAAAAGTTCATTAAAACTTGTATTGGTTCTCAATGTCCCGCCTGTCTACATTTGACTAGATCTTGATGTATAAATTAAATGATGAACCAGTGCACAGTGTACGTTTTATATCCTCACCTCCTGAATGAATTTACAGTCTTGAAAATGCTGGAGAAGTCTCTGTTTTGCCCATGCTGAGATCAGTCAGGCTAACCATGGAACTATTTGCTTTAGGAAGAATGGGTTCGGTTGTTTCCTCCTGCGAAGGCATAAATACTCAGGTATCATCTAATGCCCACTTATCTTTTAAAGAAAATTGAATCTTAAACAAAAACAGGTTGTCGCAATTGGAAATGAAAAATAATACTGCGATTATAATCCAAATATAGGGCGTGTTCGGGAGCGATTAAAATCAGGTTAAAATTGAAAAACTAGCCGTTATTGTTGACTTTTATGAGATGAGGAGAATCCACAACGGCCACATTTTCAATTTTAATTGACTTTTAATCTGTACCGAATAGGGCCATAGTTCTGGAGCCAAGATTTTTCTGTGTAAAAAAAAAGAAAAAAAAAAAATGAAACATTTGGACAGAAATCTAGACAACTATCAACCACATATCTGCTGCAAAAACTGATTACAGTAAGATGAATTCTGTCTCAATTTATGCCAGCCACATGTAACGAATATCAGGTTCCTGCATGGTGAAGACTTCTCCCGAAGAGTTTAATTTGACCAATTGCTATTCCAAGGTTTCTGTAATGTCCTTTTATGGTTACATACTCCCAAGATTACCCTTTGCTAGACTAGTTGATTATTAAAAAATTATATTTATTGATGTTTTGCTGGCTGCACCATGTTAGTTTGCTCCTCTCACTTTTTTTTTCTGAGCAAGACAGAGAACGGGTCATCCAGTCAAAGTGGTAAAGACTGTTGCCTGTTTATATACCAATTATGGGGTTGTCCTAAAGGTTTAACGGATTGAAGCTGCGATTTATGAATGTGAAATATTCAGATGGTAGAAAGTGTTGGAACAATATGGATTGCAACATACAATGAGATTTAGGTTGTTCCTTGGTCTCTAATTATTTTTAGATGGAAGGTATATCTTCTTTGACATTCTAATGTTAGAGGGTTTCTCCTGATGGTTGTAAAATATGCCTCTAGAACTAAGTTCACGTTTCTTACATGAACAAATGTTAGATTTTGGAATTAATTTGTGTATAACAAAGGATATGGTAGTGATATAAAGTGTAGCCTACAGTTATCCAATTGGATAGCATTTAGCTGTAATCAACTTAAATCTGGAGAAGGTTGATGTGGAAGAGGTGGAGGTGGGTTCGCAGTGCTGAAGAAGATTTTGAAACATGACCATGAAAGGATTCCGAATGTTGGAGAAATGTTTGTTACTTCTCTGAAATCGAAAGGAAAGAGAGCAAGACTTGTGTAAATTCCTTTGGAAAATGTTTTTTGGGAGGGGGGTGGGGACAAAGGCAGAGAAGTAATTTGGTATTATATCAAGCAAGAGAAATTACAAAGACAGTAACTTCGATGCTTATGACTGATGGGCATGAAAATAATTTGCGGGATGATTTCTCCTTTGGCTTCCCTTCTTTATATATATTTACAAGATATTTTGGATACAAATTATATATGGAAACTACCTATTATTTACAAGGAAATATCTCATTAGCCATAAGTAAATAATATACTAATGCCCCCTTCAAATTGATGGTGGTGAGTCCACATGCATCAATTCGTTGGCTAAATAATTATGACGGTGGCGAGTTAGGGATTTGGTGAAAATATCTGCAGCTTGGTGAGTAGTGGAAATATGGGGATGAGCAATGACCTTGGTGTCATAGGCATCCGAATGTAATGACAGTTCATTTGATGAAGAGACCAAGACTGAGAGACAACAAGAGATAACAAGAGGCGAACAGTGGTCATTTTAGCCACATGAGCAAGTGTCTCATCACAGTCAATTCCATACTCTTGACGGTTACCCAAGGCAACTAACCGAGTCTTATAACGCTCAAGAGAACCATTAGAACGAAATTTAATTGAATACACCCATTTACTCCCAATTGGTTTCACATTGGGCGGACATGGTACAATATCCCAAGTTTGATTGGCGTTAAGAGCCTCTAATTCTGCATTCATTGCCCGTTGCCAACACTCTTGTTCTATAGCCTGTCTATAAGAGGTAGGAATGGAAATCGAGTTAAGAGTAGCAGAGAATCTATGAGAGGAGAAACCATACCTATCTGGAGGTCGAGGAACATGAGAGGTGCGACGAAGAGTGACAGGAGGTGGGAAATCATCAGATGAAGAATTTGATGTCGTAGTTGGAGGATCAGGGGGACTTAGGAGACAAATGTCCGATAAGGAAGCTTGGGACTTGGGACCAGTGCAACATGCTTGCGAGAGTAAACTAGACCAGACTTGTATCGAGAGAATTTTGTAGGAAAATCTGCCACCACAGAGAACACAGGCGGGGAGAGAGCAATTTCGGAAGTGAAGAAAGATTGTTTTTAAAAAAAAAATGTTACGGGAAATCCTAATCCGATGTGTTTTAAGGTCATAACAGACATATCCTTTCTGAGTCCCACCATGTCCCAGAAATACACAGTAACAGATTGAGGTGTAAGTTTTGTTCTTCCAAGCGGTGGTAAATGAATAAAACAAACACAACCAAAGAGACGAAAATGAGAATATGTGGGATGATGACCAAAGAGCTTATAAAATAGAGAAACATTATTAATAGTGGGAGAAGGTAAATGATTTATTAGATGAACAGCGGTAGACAACGCTTCACACAAAAAACGAGAAGGAACAGAAGATTCAATCAGAAGAGCTCGAACCATGTCAAGAAGATGACGATTCTTGCGTTCTGCCATCCCATTCTGTGGAGGGGTAGAAGGACACGAGCGTTGGGAAATAATCCCTTTGGTCTGCAAGTAAGATTGAAACGTATTTGACATATATTCGCCTCCGAAATCAGATTGTAAGACCTTGATGGAAGAGGAAAATTGGTTGTCAATGAAAACAATGAAAGACTGGAAAGCAGAAAAAATCTTACTATTTGCACGAAGAAAATAAACCCATGTGA